>JAOXYD010007818.1:0-15315 GCA_028565735.1 Pinacopodium congolense | reverse complement strand
GTAAATTAAAAAATTTAGTAAAGGTAGTTTTGTAAGATAAGAACGTGTCTTTTAAGTTTGTAGAATTCATTTACAAATCCAAACTATTTTGATGGAATTTGGATTAGTTATGTTGAATTCCATGAAATTCAAATATCAAAATTGAAATGAATAATTTTTTGTATTCCAAACACAAAAATTTGGAATTGCAAATAGATTTCATAAAATTTTGTAGAATTCATTTGTTCCAAACAGGCTCATAGTGAAAATACCAACCGAAGGTCAAAATTGGAAAAAGCTGATTTGGTAGGGTGATGTGGAAAAAAAGTGTAGGGACGTGTTATATGAATTTTTTAGATTAAAAGGTCATTGGAATTAACCTAGCAGCCACATTTTGACCCTAGGAGAGATCCAAGATAGAAAATAAGGTTTTTGTAGAGAGAAGAAAGGTGAAGAACACAATTTTGGAGAGGAGACCAAAGATTCAGCAAGTGCTGTCTAGATTTTCCTAAAGAAGAGGCTTTAACCTACACCATTAGTTTTCTCTTTTCCTTTGCTTTCCTTTCCTTTTGATGTTTAATTAAATATTATTTGTTTGAATATGATTATGGCTTGCTAAATCTATTTTAAAGATTTTTCTTGAATTGTTTATCTAATTTTATTCTTGTTGATTTAATGCATATTTATTTGTGTTGATTGTTAAGCTTATAATCACTTTGAATTGAAATATTGTTTTGATTTATTGGAGTTAGGGTGTGCAACGAGAGTTGGTAACTTAACGGACCTACAATTAACAGATTAATAAGTGGTTGAAGAGAGATCTTAACTATTTAATTAATTACTTATAGGACTGCTTCACATCTAGTTGAGTATTTAGGAAGAGTTTTGTAGAATGAGAGATTGCAAGACTAATTCTATCTTACTTCAATTAGGGACAATAAGTTATACCTTGATAGAGGTCAAGAAACTTTAGTAAATCTTAGGTCAATCACAATTAAATCGATAAGATAAAAGAGGATGAATAAGGATATAACAACCCCTAAGTCTCCACTATTGAGTATCTTCTTTGTTTTACTTTCTTCTATGATTATTTTCATTCAAGTTTCGTTAGTTTAAGTTTAATTTCTAGTTTCTATAATCTTATTTTACCTTAAACAAAGTGAATTTCAAATCATTAGGTATCTAGATTCAATCCTCGTAGGATCGATATCAATTATACTATAAGTTATGATCTGTATACTTGCAGTGTAGTTAAATTTAACGAATACCTGCTGTTTTAGTCTTATTTTTTCTCCAATATTCGTATTTTTTTCTTGATTTTCACTTTAATTGGGATGGAGTTTGGAAATTCAACAATTTAAAATATTAATTAAATAATTAAGCATCAAAATATTGGTGAATTATTATCAAACCATCATGGAATATCATATAAAATGAACCCTTATCAATTCCTCCACACTTTAATATTTCCTTGTCTTTAAGCAAATAAATCAATTATCAATTTTAAAACAACATATAATCATAGGAAAAATAATTCAAATTCATCAACCAATGTCATTGAAAAGATTTCCTCAACCATTCAACTAATATGATCAACTAAGAGGTTATAAAGTTGACTTATCAAATCAAGTCATAAGTGAAGTTAAACCACTTCATGCTTCTTCAAGTTTAACTAAAGTCACAAAATTCAATTCCAAAGGGCAAATGAATCTAAACTACGCAAATATTATCATCATTTTAAATAAATTTACATCATTAATCAAGTAAGCATCAAAATTTAACAACAGTGCGAGTTTAGTTTGATTGAGAGGTCATTTATTCTTTTTTATGTAAAGATTAACATTTTGTCGTAAACATTCTTAGTTACTCAATTAAATCACTTCACATCAACTGGCTACTAACACTACTCTTTAACTTCAACAAATTGGTTTAAAGCTAATGGAGTGAATGAAAACTTACTCACTTTTACTTTTAAGCACACCTTTTTATTTTGCATTTTTGTTTCTATTTTTAATAAATTTGAATTAAATGATGAAAATGTTTAAAATATGCAACAATTTTCGTAGAATTATTCATTTTACACATGGAATATCATAATTATCATAAGGTATTAATTATCCAAAACATAAAGAAATTTAAAATCAATTGATCATTAATTTTCATTATCAAAAGCATAACATCTTAATTTTTCCAAAGAATCGAAGCCAAAAAGAAAAATATTTAATGATATGAATCAAAATTGAAATTTTTTTCACAAATTATAGATTATTTTTAAAAAGATGATAAAATGAAATACTATAGGAAAAGTAAAGCAAGTGTGAAATCATGGTAACCCTACTCTACACTTAAAGTTGAACATTGTCCCTAGTGTTCACAAAATAAAAAAGAAAACGCAATATAGGAGATAATGAATAAAAAGAACCCAGATAATATTGATAAGAACTTAACGATCCATTGAAGTGAACATTGAAACACGATCATTAGCTTACATCATACTAGAAAGCATAAATGAAATATGAAAGCACAAGTGCAACATGCACAAAAATAATGCTCTGTGTATAGATATATATTATCAAAGTACCCAAAAGGGAGCATATAAATCTATAGACAAAATACATGAAAGAAAAATATCCAAAAGGAATACATTAAAAGAAAGTATGTAGGGTAACAAAAGCACAAAAGTCCTCTCAATGAACAAAAAGAAGTAGAACTGTAACACCATCTAGCTAGGTGGTGGGAGATGAGCTCGAACATAGTCCCATAGAACACCTAATTGATTCTGAGTTATATTAACTTGCTCATAAGCATTAGTAACCTGCATCTAGATGGTAGCCAAAGTAGACTCAACTCTAAACATACGTTTCTCTAAGCGAAGAAACATCGCATTATGGTGATTTGAAGCGGATAGAGGCATAAATGTAGGAGCATTAGTTGTAGGTGGAGGACAAGGGACATTAGGGGTAGCTTTATAAGAAGCATCACCCATGCCTTCCTCAAGTGTTAGTACAGGCTTAAGTTTAGGGACATCAGCATCATCCATACCCTATGCTCCGTGAAGAGGTCTCTAAACAAGATTATGCCACTCACCACCTACTTGTGCATACTACTAAAGCTTAAGAGTAGTGTATCTAATGATAGAAGAACGCGGAGGCTACAATGTAACTTGCCCTTCAAATGATATACTAGCCTCCTAAAAAATCCTCATCAAAAGTGCAGGGAAAAAAAGGTTTTTATACTTATAAAGATAGAAAACCACATTCCTAATGTAGTGCAAAATGAAACCAAATAAATGCAAGCCCTTTATAGCTCCCAAGCCATGAAACATCTTATGCAAAATATATGTATCCGTATACTTAATATCATTTAAACTACTCACTTGGGGGTTACATTGGAACTTAATAATGCGACAATTATCCTCTTTAAAATGGAAAGCTAATAGGTTGGACAATTATGCTTATCTAGTGGCTTAATCTAGTTTAAATTAGAACGAGCCACATTAATAGAGAAGGTAGGATCATATTCCAATCTATCACCTAAAATCTGATACACCCTATGATCATAACGATCTCTGATATTTGGTACACCTAAAAGCGAAGATAATAAAGAACGAGTGATTAAAAGAGGTGCACCTCATACCATAGATTAAATTTTAATTAGGTTTTTAATTTCCTTCTTCTCAATATTGGCATAAAATTCTTTATTTAGTAGTGGATAATATGGGCCTATAAAGACTAAAATTGGATCCCATGTTAAAGCTTGAAAGGCTTTTGACATATTGAATTATGCATTTAATACAAGTGTTAAAGATCTTTCGGTGATGAATTGATTTGGAACATGGCTCTCGAACTAGTCTATTAAACTAAAGGAGGTTTCACCTTTTTTTTCTGATGATAAAAACATGTTTACTCTAATATTTTTCAAGTGTGTAGGAAAGAAAGAGGATTAAAGCATTTAGGAGAAGCAAATAAATTGATTCAAGATACGTTGTCGCCATCAGTCGACTGAGCTTGTCAGGACAAAGGTTCGGTCGATCGAATGCATCTACAAAGAGGAATAGTTGATTGAATCTAAGGGTCGGTGGACTGACTATACAAAATCAGAAGGTCGGTTGACCAACCGTTATTACCGATTGACCAAATGAAGACGATTATGTTACAGAAAATTAGGAATGATCATATTACCCAACGGTTACAACATTAATTACAAAGATTAACATTGAAGATTACCAACAACTAATTAATTATGATTAGTAGTATAAGTATTTGGCTGAGTGTGGAACAAAATATAATTAAAAAAGCATAAACAAGTTATCTGTGAGACTTATTGAGGCTTTGAGAAAGTGAATAGTGTCCATATTGTATTTGAAGTGTGTAAGAGTTGGTGAGCATTGTTATTGTGTACTCTTTTAGAAGTGAGTATTTTTCTAGTGCATTTGAAGCATTATGATAGTAAGTTTATTTTTGGGTCTTCAAAAAGAACGTAACAAGGTTATTCTTGAGCCTTAGAGAAAGAATACAAGAGGTTTATCCTTAAGCCTAAAAAAAGTTTGTAAGTTATTAAAACTATTATTTTTGGTATTACTTTCTAATTTTTATTCAATAAGTACAAGTTTAGTTCATTCATATCATCTTTATTTGTTTAGCTTCCACAACTTCTTTGAAAGTGTTTGTATTATTTGCATAAAACTTTTCTACCTAATTCACCACCTCTTAAGTTCTATATAGGGCCAACAAGTGGTATCATTGAGTAGGTCTCACATATATTGTTTATTTCTAACGAATTAGTGACAAAAGATCAAATGATACATTTCATGAATTTTGTAACTTCCTCATCTAGCTTAAAACGTCATAATCCACATAGGATTTCCTTTTCGATGGTAATAATTACATGTATTGGAAAAATAAAATGAGATGTTATCTAATGGGTGAAAATACTGATTTATCGATGATGGTGTCACAAGGATATTTCATGACTAATAAACTTGTAGGAAATAAGGTAGTATTAAAGAAAGAAAATGAATGGAACTTAGAAGAAAAGAGAATGATATCTTTAAATTGTAAGGCCAAGAATATTTTATATTATTCTTTGAGTATGGAAGAATATAATAGGATTTTAATGTGTGAAACTGCATACGATATATGGCATACCTTTGAAATTACTCATGAAGGTACTAATCAAGTCAAGGAAACCAAAATAAGCATGCTGACTCACGATTATGAACTTTTCTATATGATACATGATAAGACTATTTCTTCTTCATATGCACGTTTTAACAATATTATAAGCGCTCTAAAAGGTCTAGATAAGACTTATTCAAGTGTTGAGCTTATTAGAAAAATCTTAATGTCCCTACCAAAGACATTGGAAGCAAAATTAACGGCAATATAAGAGGCTAAAGATCTTAACACCCTTCCTTTTGATGTCCTCATTGATCCATTATTAAAGTATGAAGTGAGGATAAAGAATATCAAAGACGAGCAAGAAATGTTGAAGAAGTAAAATGTAGCATTCAAAACATCTAAAAAGGAGGAAAGAGAAAATGAAGAATCACTGCTTGGAAGAAAAAATGAATAACTTGCACTTATCATAAGAAAGCTAAGGAAGTTCATGGGAAATGCCTCAACACGAAAAGTTACATAATTTCTTAGAACAAATTTAATAACATCACATTTTTTAATGTGGTGAAAAAGGACATTTAAGGTTGCACTGTCCAAATTTATGAGAAGAAGAGGAAAAAGAAGAAAAAAAAACACTATAAGAAAAAGAAAGCGTTGTAAGCTGCATGGTCCGAATCCAATGATTTCGAAGAAAAATAGGTAGTCAACATGTGTTTTATGGCACCCATCAAGGTATGTTCTCCCACTAGTAAAAATGAATATGAGTGTGACTAAGTAAGAAGCTCCTGTCAAAGCAAGACTTTAGTAACATCTCCTAGACCACTTGAACTACTTTATATGGATTTATTTGGTCCTACTAGAGTAGCTAGCTTATGAGGAAAATCATAAGCCTTCGTAAATGTTGATGACTTTAGTAGATTCCCTTGGGTTTTGTTCTTAAATACGAAAGATGAATGCTTTACGTTGTTTGTTAGTTTTACAAAGAAAATTCAAAATTCAAAATCCTTATCTATTGCATCTAATAGAAGTGACCATGGTGGAGGAATTGAGAATGGCATGGTTGAATGCTTTTGTGATTGTCATGGCATCACGCATAACTTTTCTGCACTTAGAACACCACAACAGAATAGTGTAGTAGAAAGAATGAATAGATCTTTACAAGAAATGGCATGAACCATGATAAATTACTATGATTTGCCTAACTAGTTTTGGGCTGAGGTCATTTTATTTGCATGTCATGTTATCAATAGGGTGAACATTAGACATAAATTAGACAAGACAATATATGAACTTTTAAATGACAAGACCTCAAAAATTAGTCATTTCAAAGTTTTTAGCTACAAATGTTGCATCTTGAACACTAAAGATCGCTTAGGAAAATTTGACTCTAAAAAATGAAGGTATTTTCTTATAATATTCATTAACTAGTAAATCATATAAATTTTACAATAAAACATGCATGTAGTTGAAAAATCTATGTATGTTGTTTTTTATGAAACTAACCCTTTGAAAGAAAGGAAGTGCTTAAGTTTGATGATGTAGATTTATCAAAAAGTTTAGAAAATCTTTCACTTGAAGACAAAGGACAAATGTCTTAAGAACAAATTGTTGAACCAAGTGAGGAAAGAAGAGATGAAGAGCTACCAAGAGATTGGAAATACAAGAAGGATCATCTCTCAAGCCAAATTATAGGTGATATTCACCATGGGGTAACAACTCGATCTTGTTTTAACTTATCATATCTTGCTTTTATCTCTAAAATAAAACCTATGACTATAGACGAGGCCTTAGATGATGATAATTGGATCTTAGCCATGAATGAGGAATTAGAACAATTTGAATGAAACAAAATTTGGGCTTTAGTACCTAGACTCATAGATCATCCCATCATATGTAAGAAAAAAATTAGATAAACAAGGTAACATTATTAGAAACAAAGCAACACTAGTGGCTAAAGGGTATAACCAAGAAGAAGGAATAGATTATGATGAGATGTTTGCTCTTGTTTCCAAATTAGAGGCCATTAGACTACTTCTTGCATTTGCATCTCACATAGGTTTCAAAACTTTTTCAAATGGATGTTAAAAGTGCATTCTTAAATAGTTTTATTCAAGAAGAAGTATATGTTGAAAATCCCCTAGTTTTGAATTACATGATGCACTGGAACATGTTTTTAAACTTTCCAAAGCATTATATGGTTTAAAGCAAGTACCTAGGGCATGGTGCGATAGACTAAGCACATTTTTATTTGTAAATGATTTCAAAAAAGGCAAACTAGATACTACCTTATTTATTAAGAAGGATAAAAAAGATTTGTTAATCATTCAAATATATGTTGATGATATTATTTTTGGTGCTACTAATGAACATTTGTGTAAAGAATTTGCTGAGTGTATGAGTAAAGAGTACGAGATAAGCATGATAGGTGAATTGAACTTCTTCCTCGAACTCTAAATCAAGCAAATGAAGGATGCAATCTACATCAACCAATCAAAGTATACATAATAAATTCTTTAACATTTTGGTAATGATCAAAACAAGCCTTTAAGTACTCCTATGAGCACATCTACCCAGTTATAAAAGGACGAAGATGGTAAAGAGGTAAATGTAAAACTATTTCGAGGTATGATTAGTAGTTTGTTATATTTAACTGCTAGTCATCCTGATATTATGTTTAATGTTTGTTTGTGTGCACATTTTCAACATTCTCATAAGGAATCCCATTTGTTAGTTGTTAAACGTATTTTATAATACTTGTGTGGCACGTTGAATTTAGGACTTTGGTATCCTTGAAATGCATCTTTAGACTTGGTTGGATATTCTGAGGTTGATTATGCAAGTAGTTTGTTAGATAGGAAACGTATATCTGGTGCATGCCATTTCTTAGGAAATGCATTAGTTTCATGGTTTTGTGGGAAACAAAATTATGATGCATTGCCTATGGCAGAAGCTGAATATGTAGCCATTGGTTGCTATTACGTGCAAGTGTTGTGGCTTAAGCAATAACTTAGGGATTGGTTCGCATTTTGAAAAAAATCCTATTCGATGTGGCAATACATGTACTATTTGTTTAACTAAGAACCCATTTCAGCATTTTAAGACTAAGCAGATTGAAATTCGATATCATTTTATTCATGATCATGTGCAAAATGGAGACATTGAACCTAAGTTTGTTGATACCTTACATCAATTAGCAATATTTTTACTAAATAATTATATGAAGATTGTTTTTGCATAATTCGAAGAGAAATTAGTATGATTGATAGGCATTCCATACAACGTCCCTTGTTTTTTTATATTGATTCCAAAAAGGGGGGAGAGGTGGCATGGGATATGCATGTGGTTAGCTTATGCATAAATTTAGGGGGAATATAATTAAAATTTTTCAATTGTTTGAATTTTTGTTTGTTTTAGGGGGAGCCTCCAAAATATCTGTATGTTATGTTTTATTATCACATGGTTTTGTCGTCACCAAAAAGGGGGAGATTGTTGAACCAAGGGAGGTTTCACCTTGTTTTGATGATGACAAAACACCTTCACTTCTAATATTATTCAGGCGTGTAGGAAAGAAAGAGGTTTGAAGTATTTAGGAGAATCAAATATGTTGATCCAAGCTACGATGTTGCCATTGAGTAAATATCATTTGACCAAATGTACACAGATCAATCGAATGGGTCAAGATAAAGGTCCAATCAACCAAATGCATTTGTGAAAATAGAATTGGTCAACCGAATCCACGGGCTAGTCAACCAAATATACAAAAATAGAAGGCTGGTCGACCAAACGTTCTTATTAGTCCACTGAATGAAGAAGATTATGCTTCGGAGAATAAAAAACGGTCATATTACACAACAGTCACAACATCATTTATAGAGATTAATGTTCAAGATGATTAGCAGTATAAATACTTGGTTGAGTTTGGAGCAAAAGTTATGAAAAAGTAGAAATAAGTTATGCGTGAGAATTATTGAGTCCTTAAGAAAGTGAATAGTGCCCATATTGTCTTTGAAGTTTGCAAGAGTTGGTGAACATTGTTATTGTGTACTCTTTTAGAAGTAAAAGTGTTTTTTTAGCATACTAAAAGCATTATATTAGTAAGTTAGTCATTTATTATTACCTAATGCTTAATCTCTATTAAACTTAGAGAGCCTATTTGAGGTTAGAACAAAGTTAGAGGGTGTTTTTAGAGCTTGCTATATTTACCTACTTTAAAGGAACTATGTATTTGAGAGCTTGTTCGGATCTATAGGCTGCTTCTTCGCTATTAAATTTAGAGAGCCTATTTGAGGTTATAACAAAGTTAGAGGGTGTTTCTAGAGCTTGCTAGATTTACCTACTTTAAAGGAACTATGTATTTGAGAGCTTGTTCGGATCTATAGGCTAACATCTTAGTTAAAATACCATTTATTTAGATTCGAGGATCATTAATTGTCTCGGAATCCTAATGATATCTTCATCAAATTTCTTTGATATTATTTTCTTAATGTTTTTGCGTTGTGTTTATCTTTTTAGTTGTATTACTTGAACCTTAGCTTATTTAGTTTTCATTGCATCAGTTTTTGTTTTTATTTGCTTTGCCACATTTAAAATAGCAATTGCATCCTACCTCCTTGTGGTTCGACCTTAACTCACCCTACTTCACAGTTCGATAGCTAGGAATTTATTATTTGGTAGTTTGCGACGAGCTATTAAAAGCGTGGCAACTTTATGAGTTACACCATATTTGGATATGGGAGAATCAAATTGCTTATTGTAAAAGTGCAAAATTCCATCACTAATAATTGCTTTTAGTTACTAAATCTTATGAAAATATTTTTCTTTAAAAGTTTAACCATACCTCTTGCATCATTAGTTGGAAACACTATTGCTTCAACCCATTTACTTATATGATCGACTGCGATTAAAATATATTGATTGGAAAATGATTTTGGGAAAGGGCCCATAAAATCAATACCCTAAAAATGAAAACTTTATATGCCAAGATATTGTTTAAAGGCTTTTCATGACTCCTAGAAATATTTCTGACTTGTTGGAAGTTATCACAAGATTTTACAAATCAAAAAGTGTCCTTGAATAATGTGGGCTAATAACATCTAGATTCTAAAACTTTATACGTAGTCCTTACTGCCTTAAAGTGTCCTCCTACTTCCTTCTAATGACAGTGACTTAAGATAGAAGGCACTTACTCCAAAGGAACCCATCTTCTAAGTATTCCATCACCATAAATCTTATATAAAAATGGATCATACTAAAGAAATCTTCTAACATCAGTTAGGAATCTCTTCCTTTCTGATAAGAAAAATCATGAGGAATTATATTGCCTGCCAAATAATTAACATAATCAATTTGCCATAGCCATTTTACTTTCACTATTAACAATTGTTTCTCAAGAAACATTTCCTTAATAACTTGATTTTGACCTTTTTCCATAACTTCTTCACTTAATCTTAAAAGATGGTCGACAACAAAATTCTCAATACCCTTATTGCCCTTTATTTTAATGTCGAACTCTTGCAATAAAAGAACCTATATAATCAACCCCGACTTGACATCAGGCTTATTCATCAATTATTTTAAAGCCGAATAGTCTGTATACACTATCTCATTTGAAAGAATAAGATAAGACCTAAATTTATCAAAATTAAAGACAATAGTCAACAATTCTTTCTTAGTTTTTGTGTAGTTCTTTTTGGCCTTATTTAATATCTGACGCGCATAATATATTGGATGAAAAATTTTATCCTTTCTTTACCCTAAAACTACATCAATTGCAAAATCACTTGCATCCCACATCAACTTGAAAGGTAATGACCAATCTAGTGAAGCTAGAATTGGTGCACTAGTAAGCTTGTCCTCTAATAGTTGAAAAAAATGAATGCATTTATCATAAATATCAAATATAGCATCCTTGGCCAAGAGATCAGTCAAAGGTTTCGTGTCTAGTAGAAGTCAGTATGTCCTAAAAAATTCTTAACCACTCGAACTGAATTTGGATGTTGAAGTTGAGCGATTACATCTATCTTAGTTGGATCTTCCTCTATTCCCTTACTTGATATCTTATAGCCAAGTATAATAAATTCTTGAACCATAAAATGGAAATTTTCCCAATTTAGTATTAAAAATTTGTCTCTTTATATCTCTTAAGCACTTTATCTGAATTCTCTAAACATGAATAAAAAGATGCCAAACACTAAAACAATTGTCCATTAAAACTTCAATGCAAGATTCAATTATATTAGAAAATATTGCCATCATATAGTGTTAGAAAGTGGAAGGGGCATTATATAAGCCAAAAGGCAAGCGTCTATAAGCAAATGTCCTATAAGGGTAGGTGAAAGTAGTTTTCTCTTGGTCCTATGGAGTTACTAAAATTTGCAAATAACCAGTGTACCCATTTAATACACAATGAAAACTATGTTCAGATAGTCTTTCTACAACTTTATTAATGAAAGGCAATGGGAAGTAACACTTTTTGGTGGCATCATTTAATTTTCTATAGTCTATGCACATAAGCCAACTAGTTACCTTTCTAATTGCTATCGGCTCATTTTGATCCTTTAGAATTATTGTAGTGCCACCTTTCTTGGGTACCACTTGAACTGGGCTAACCCAAGTTAAATCAAAGATAGGAAAATTTATTTTAGCATCTAAAAGTTTCATTATTTCATTCTTTACTAATTCTTTAATGTTTGGGTTCAATCTTCAGTACAGTTGGACTTTTGGCTTGTTTCCTTCTTCTAAAAAATTCTTATACATATAGATTGAAAGACTTAACTCTCAATGTCTACTATGGTTCAACCAATGGCTCCTACATGATCTCGCAATACTCTTGGCAAAATATCCTCCATACTATCAATCAAAGATGATGAAATAATGATTGATAAATGTAATGAGGGACTAAAAAATGCATACTTTAGGTATGATAAAGGAGGCTTGAGTTCTAATTCAAGCAGTTCCTCTATTGATTGCACAGGCAAAGGCTTAATTGGCCTATCTAGAAGTTTAAACTTCTTGAATGGTTACTAACCAAGGGGCACAATTCTTGCTTCGAAAGCACCTAAAACTTCACTAGTCTCTTCCTCATCTAGATCTATAGATTGAGAATGAGATAACACCTTTTTTAAAGGACCATATCATAACATAATAGAAAGGTCACTCTCAAAATGCAGTAGTTATAATCTATCAGGTGCTGCATTGCCTTCAAAACATCAAACTCCATTTCTTCATCCTACAAACTTAAAATTAATTTTTCATCGTGCACGTCAATCAGTTCCCTATCCGTATCCATAAATGATAGTTTAATAATAATAAGCACCTTACTAGCTTCTTCCGTATTAAGCACTAACAAATCTACATGATAAATAAACTTGTCAACCTTAACCAACACATATTCTATAATCACTTTTGGATAAGTAATAGAATGATTTGTTAATTGTAATGAAACTATTGTGGGTTTGATTCTTCCAATCCCATTTCTTTAAAGATAAATGAGGGTATTAAATTAATGTTTGATCATTGGTCTATCAATGCCCTATTTATTTACAAGTTATATAGTGCACATGGAATGGTAAAACCATCAAAGACTTTGAGCTTGGGTGGTAAATTCTTAAGCAAGATTGCAGAACACTCTTCATTCAACTTTACGGTTTCATAATCTTCCAATTTCCTCTTTTTTAACTGAATGCCCTTTAAAAACTTATCATAGCTTAGTACTTATCCTATAGCTTCTACAAATGGGATACTAATATGTAATTTCTTAAACATTTCTACAAATTTTCTAAATTGCTTATCTAAATTAGAATTCTTTATTCTTTGCGGGTAAGGAATTATAAGCTTATATAGTTGAACATTTGGGTGAACAAAGAGCTTATTGGGATGCTCCTGATTGTCACTCACAACTTCCTTTCCCTTTTCTTTTCCTTATACTATTTCTACCACTGTTGCATCACTATTTTCTATTTCTTCCTTCTTTCCTACTTCCCTAGTTTCCAGTTCTTTTCCACTTCTCATAGTAATGGCCTTAACGTGCTCTCTAGTATTAACTTCAATTATGCTAGGTAGCCTACCAAGAAATTGTTTTTGTAAAAGTTAAGCAAGTTAGACAACTTGATCTTTAAATTCTTAACTGAAGCTTCATGGTTTCGAGACTCATTACCCTAAATAACTTCAACATAGTTTCTTCCAAACTTGATTTCTTAGGTTGAGGTGGGTTGGCTTTAAAGCTAGGTGGTGGGGCTCTCTATAGTTAGGGGTTAGTAGGTATTTTATTATCTTGCCACGAAAAGTTTGGATGGTTTCTCCATCCATAGTTGTAGGTATTGGATTATGGATCATTCCTTTGCCTATTATAGTTAACATATTAGGCTTGCTCAAGCTCTCTAGTAAAAGGACTACCTTCCTGATAATCTAAAGATACATGGGTGGAACCAATATAATGTTCACACTCAAATTGGCTCCTAAATTTTCTACTACCAGCTCCATTAACCAAACTATCCAATTTCTTATTCAAAACATCTATTTGGGCCACTAAAGCAACTGTATCATTAATAGCATGTGAACCATGTGGTTTCTTAGGATGACATTCATAGCTATATTGAAAACCATTCGTTGCCATCTCTTCAATCAAATTATAAACTTCCTCAGGAGTTTTTCTTTTCATAAACTACCTCCAATTGTAGTATTATAAAAGATGTCTACTTGTTTTACATATTAAAGTCATGATTTACACACTTGGCCAACATTTCCTGATACCATTCCCATGCCTCATACAAGCTCTCATTATAATATTGAACAAATGAACTAATTTTGGTTTTCATATTTACAATACTAGTAGGTGGGAAAGTTTTAGCTAGATATAGCTTCATTAAATCATCTCATGTTGTAATGAAACCAGTGGATGGGTATTAAGCCATGCTTTATCCTTGTCTTGAACAATTTAAGCTTAACAATGCCGTCAGGCACTCCATTACTTCTAAAAATATCACAAATATTAGGAAAATTTTTTAAATGCCAATTAGGATCTTTTAAGGATGTATCACCAAATTAGAAACCTCTAACCACATATATGATACTATTTGGAATTTTAAAAGTTATTTACATTGACCTTATATCACACAATTCTAGTCATAGGTCACCATCTATTACCTAAACCTAAATCTATAATAGTCGGTTGTCTAGCCCCCTCTTGAGGTCTCTCAGCTAATTGGTCTAGTAGGTCTATGTCTAAATCAAATGATTGCTCACTAAAAGTTTCCACTATTATAATTTTAGAAGTTCTCGCTCGAATTACTTTATTTTGCCTATGGATTGTTTGCTTAAGCTTTATGTCAAATTCAAATTTCTCAAGTTTTTACCCTTGAGTATGCATATAAATTTAGACAAGTAAGAAAATTAAAATAGACTACCAAAAAGGAAACACACAAACTAAACAAAGCACATTTCAAACAAAAGTAATTAAAACATGTTTAAATAATATAAATAAACTCTAGACTAATCTTCACTAATTTATCCTTAGTATTCCAACTATTTTTGATGATCCTCCATAGCAATGGGGCCAAAAAAATTGTTGGTTGTCTAATAAGGCCTAATTATCCTAATTAATACCAGATTATGCAAAAGAAACACAATTTTCTTTTCACAAATTTAAATCAACAATTACGGTAAGTATAACGATCCCAAGTAATGTAGTAGAACATTTAAAATTCGAGTTATCGTCCCACGGGTATTTTTAAATTGAAAGTACTAAGTCAATTAGGTCAAAATTATCTAGAGAAGCCAATTCTAATGACATTACCAACTAAAATTACCAAATTAACTAAAAATTGTCAAGTTATGCAAAGATGACTTCATTTGTGTTTAAGGATTACCTAATGGACTAACTAGTTAAGGAATTGGTTTGCAATGCTCTAAATTGAAAGAATTATCCTAGGGTCACTTCACTAAATTAAATAAATTCTATCATTAAGATAAAGCTTTTCTCTTATTACTTAAGTTAAAGTTTGGTCATTTAGCAATCTTATGCATTAGGCATAAAGTTTAAGAAACTTAACCAAAAAAGTTTCAATTTTCAGATTATAACCTTCAAGATAAATCAAGGTTTGGTGATGCAATCTTTTTAATCAAATTATATAATGAATGGTCTATGTAAAGCTCCAAATTATACCCTAGTTGTAAATACATGTTTTACATGTTAATTAGGGATTAAATTGAGTTGGAATTG
>JAOXYD010007808.1:6114-28869 GCA_028565735.1 Pinacopodium congolense | reverse complement strand
TTAATTTTTATTTAGTCACATAAACCATTATATTCGTATAAGTAAAATTTTAAAAACCTTGCAAACAAGTTTTTTTTCCTTAAATTAAAAAAACTAGCTTAAGTTAAGAGGTTCATTTTAAAATTTTTAACAAATAAATTAAAATTCATATTTTTTAATTATTAATAGCATTGCGAATAATTATCTCAAAAAATTAATTAAACATATTGTTATTTAGAAGTTAGAGTTTGGGAAATGATAAACAAATTTTTTTATTTATACATATATGAAACTTCATTTAACCTGACAGGTCAACCTATGTTAACCCGACTTAAATTTGACCAAACCTAAACTTCACCCAACTTGAAATTAACTCGTTCTAAAATTAATCCGAACCCAAATTAACTTTACCTAAACCCGAATTAATGTTAAACTGAAATGATCCGAATCCGAAATGACCTAACCTAAATTCAAATTGATATTAATTCGAAATGATTCGAAATCGAAATGACTTAACCCGAACTCAATCTCACCCGTCTAATTGACATCCTTAAATATAGGTGAGGACTGCATTGATTTTGATGTCTCAATCGTTGAGCTTTAGAAACGAAAGGTTGTTGGCCACAGGTCACATAATTATGATTTAATGGAGTTGGGTGTTCGATGGTTAGGGATAGATAGTTTTTTTCTGCGCCCCCCTATTCATGGAACGCGGGCCCCCGCCTCCTTTTCAAAGAGATCCTTACAATTTAAATTATCAAGATTGTGTGGTATGTGTGGACAAAGAAGTCATCCACAATGAACAGAAATCTAGTGTTTGTTGCTGCCACAGCATTGCTAGTGGCACTTGGTTCAATTCTGATAGCAAGCCCTGCTAATTTCTTGGCGCCACCAATCATTCCAGGTTCTAAAGACGAGCTGTACAGAGCAAAAGTTGTTGATCTGAATGGGGCTGTTGGGCCAGAAAGTCTGGCCTTTGACCCCAAAGGTGAAGGTCCTTACACTGGGGTTGCTGATGGTAGGGTTCTCAAGTGGGAAGGTGATGTGCATGGATGGACTGAGTTTGCCAACACTTCGTCTAATAGGTCATAACCCTAATAAGTTTTTGTTTAATAATTGTTTCTTGAGAAGATGTGATCTTGAAGTGAGAATTTATTGCAAAGTTGTGAGCTTTCTATACCTTGAGCTCAGCTAAATCTTGTTATTATGAGCTCTGAGAAATCTTGATACAGGAACTTATATGGGAATTGGACAAGTGAAAAGTAGGAGTAATTGGATTTGTTTGTTTGTTTCGTCACACTGTTTTTGAACTTATAAAGCATTCAATATTAAAAGAAGTTATGGCCTTGAAATGAGAATTTATTTCGAAGTTGTGAGCTTTCCACAGATTGAGCTCAGCTTGGTCTTGTTATTATGAGCTGTGAGCAATATTGATTCAGGAAATTATGCATGGGAATTGGACAAGTAAACAATAAGAGTAATTGGCTTTGTTTGTTGGTTTCATGAGCTTATAAAGCATTAAACTTTTCCCACCAAAGAGACAAATTGACATTCACCAGTTGGCCACCAAATATTTGAGTGCTCCTTATGTAAAGATCAGAGTTAACTCTAATTCGGTGGTAACTAGTGTTTTCTATGTGCTTCAGTTACTAGTAGTTCAGAATACATCAATGACTGGTTCTTAACTTGAGAAGAAATTGTTTCAATCATTGTTCTTTGTTGTACTCTTCAAGTTTGATGAAGTGTGGATCAATGATTTCGATGAGTTTTGGCTTGTTTGACAGTGTAGAAAATTCGGGGATTTTTAGTCCTACCATGATGTTTCTTATCAATGGAGACACTCTGTAAGGTGGTTGAAAATGGGTACTTCTGTGGTATTGCCTATTATCAAAGCATCGTGTGAAAACTCCCATTAAAAAGTAATTGTTTGATGATCAACAATTCCCTTATAGTGTTACATGTTCTGACTCACTCACTTTCAACTTTGATTGAAGGAAAGAATGTCTTCGCCCAGGGGCACCTGAAATGGAGCATGTGTGTGGAAGGCCCTTAGGATTGCAATTTGAGAAAAAAACTGGAAATCTATACATCGCTGATGCCTACTTTGGCCTTCAAGTAGTAGGTCCAAGTGGAGGTTTAGCCACTCCTGTGGTAACTGAAGTTGAAGGACAATCCTTACGCTTAACCAACAGTGTCGACATTGATGAAGCAGAAGATGTAATTTACTTCACAGAATCAAGCAGTGTATTCCAAAAACCGTAATTCGAACAGTACTTTCCTTATATTTCAATAAATGAAGTTCATATTTGCCAGAGGAGGTCTTTTCTCCTGCTTTACTAGTTTTACTAAGACATAGAAATGGTTTCGAATCTCTGGAGGAACGGAGGAAAATGTAGTCCAATTTTCAACTTTCTATATTGATGTTGCAATCTTGTACTGAATTGCTTCTTTGGATGTGATCTAATGAGTCTTTATGTTATTTAGGAGATTTTCTTGAAGAAAAATCGCATCTTACTTGTATTGTTGAAAGTCCCTAGCGTAGAACAAAATTCTGAAGAAAACAATAGAATTGCTCTTTGAGTGATTTAAGACATCTCTTATTAAGTGATCTTTTTTTTTTAATCTCTCCACCTCCAGAGAAGGTCAAATTACTAACCTTCTGAATCAAACTTTCATATTTTGAGTAGCTTGTGCACATAGCAGCAGAGTAAGAGCAAAATCTTTTATTAATTTGTTTGGGGAAGAATTGCACTTGAAGAAGATTCTTTCCTAACTGCTATACTTAGTCATATTTCTGATTCTCAGGCAATTCTTTACGGCATTACTGAGCAATGACAGGACAGGTATGTTACTGAAGTATGACAAGTCAAGCAAAGAAACAACAGTCTTACTCCGAGGCCTTGCTTTGGCAAATGGTGTGGCATTGAGCAAGGACTCTTCATTTCTGGTAGTAGCTGAATCGACTACTTGTCGAGTTTTAAGATATTGGCTCCGTGGTCCTAGTACTGGTAAGTTCGATGTGTTTGCTGAACTTCCAGGGTTTCCAGACAACGTGAGAAGAAATCCAGTAGGTGAGTTTTGGGTGGCTCTGGCTGCCAAGAGGGGGCTCGTAGCAAGACTTGCTCTTTCATACCCGTGGATTGGGAAAACATTGTTGAAGCTTCCACTTAGTTTCAACCAATTGCACTCCCTGTTTGTGGGAGGAATACCACAGGCAATAGCTATAAAGCTGAGCGAGGATGGGAAAGTTTTGGAAGTTTTAGAAGATAGTCAAGGAAAGACATTGAAGTTCATCGCCGAAGTGGAAGAGAAGCATGGTAAACTGTGGATTGGCTCGCTAATGATGCCATTTATTGGCATTTATGACTTGTAATAAAGGTATCAACTTTACACGATATTGGAATGATGTTAGAGATGATGAATGAATAATCATGTACAATTTATGTTATTTTCATATTCTTATGCGACGTAGCTATTTATCTTGAAACTCTGTGCTGGAAAGTTTTTTTTTTAATATTTCTGTGTTATTTTTTTTCGTTTTTTATATTTTAAAAAATAAGAAACTAAAACTTGAAAAAAAAAAAAAGATACTAAACAAGCCCTTACTTTTGTCTTCCCTGTTATTGTTCTTTCAATAAGCATTTATAGCCTTATAGCTAGATGATCCTTCTCATGTTGTTGTCATTGTCTCTCATTATCACATCTTCCATTTACACTACCAACATATTCACCTACTCATGAAATGAATGAAGTGTATGTTCCCAAAACAAGAAGTCAAATGAATTGGCAAAAGAACAGAACTAGTGTGACATTATGAGATATTAGGTATATATCGCTACTGAATCCATCTACTATGTTTCATTGTCTAAGATAATAGTTAGAACCCCTTAATTTTATTTTTCCTTACAATTATAGTAAAACTAATGCCATGAACTCGAGTTTTTGAAAAAAATGCATACTAAATAAACAATTCGTCAATTACGTGTTTTAAATAATTCAATCATGGAATTCGCTAATGACCGTTATGTAAAATGAACTCTTAGTTTTATACAAATTACAATCCTTAAAACTCATTCCAGTTGAAGAGTTTGCTAAGACAATTCAGGCGGCATTCAATCCTTTTTGTTCTATTGATTTGTTTATGGATAAGGTCATTTAGAATTCTAGTAATTTCACAACATAAGCAATTGAAATATTGAATTGTTTTTTTCCTCCAGGATATATTAGTGTCAACCCACATAAGTGTTCTTGAATTCCTCTAACAAGCAGCTTGACAATAGACCCCCATACCTTGTAGTTCCATTTTAGCTAAGATTTTCAGTTCTCCAACATCTGAATGAGGTCTACAAGAAGAAGCAGAGCTACGGTCACAATCAGAATCTGTAAGGAGCTGTCTATGGAGGATCTATCTATTGCCCATTTGCTCATAAATTGTGTTGAAGTCAATGATTGCCAAAGATAGAACCTGGGGAATGGTGATTGCTTCAAAACATACTCTACTATCTTTTAGAAACTTTCTCCACCAACAATGAGATATAACAAAATGATAAAAGTCTGAAATATTTGAATTTGAAATTACATGAAAGACTTTGTTCTTGCATCTCTATACATGTGACATTTAACATTATCTCTCAACGCCAAACATATTAATCAACTTTCAATGCTACCAAAAAAATAATACGAATTTTGCGCGAGTGAAACATATGTTATATATATATATATATATATATTAACAATTCTCGAAAATTTTCATATTAGACTCTCTTGTTTCTTCTGCTTTCTTACATAACTTTTTAACTAAAATTTTTTTTATTCTTGACTTTCTTTAGCAAGCAACTTGACAATAGATCTCGATATTAGTAGGTTCATTTTAGTTAAGGGTTTGCTTGTTTTCATTTTTATTTTTGATTTTTTGTTTCTATTTTTTAAAATATAAAAATCGAAAAAATTAATATAAAAACTTTAAAAATAACATATAAATTGAACCAAATTTAAAAATATAAAAATACACAAAAATACATATAAAAATATAAAAATATAAAAATACACAAAAATACATAAAAATAAAAAGTTGAACCAAATTTATAAGAGAAGAGAGGTATTGTCACAATCAAAACTGTAAAGAGCTATCTATGGAAGATCTATCTAGTGCCCATTTGCTCATAAATTGTGATGAAGTAAATTATACTGCTAAAGATAGGACTTGCGTCTGGGGGCCAAAAACCAGTTTCAAAGCTCTCCATCATCATTATTTTTCTGCGGGGAGAAGACCCATTTCTCTTGAGATTGAGTACAAGTAGTAGCATTGAAGCTTTATATATTCAAACTAAAAAAGAAACTGGAATTGGCATGATCGTAAAAAGGAAAATATAAAGGAGACTTTAATTTTTGGGCTCAAGACTCGAATACTATGCATGCATGCTATGGATTTTTAAGTAACTCTCATTTCCGATGCATTACCTTATTATCTAGTTGTGTTGTAAATTATAATTTGTAATGTAATTTTTATATTTTTTTTATCGATTTTTATGTTGTATTAATATACTTTTTATTAAATTTTGTGTTTAAAAAATATATAATTAAAATTAAAAATTAAAATTAAAACGAATTTTAAATTCAACATCCAAAACTGCAATATTGCGATTGCTGATCGGATCGTTACCAAGATTCATTATTTCTTAGCCGGAAGGCTTTTTTTTCCGTCAATTACTATTTGATTATTTTGTTTTATATAAGGGTAGCAATCAATAAACTTCTTTCGTTGATAATGTGTCATTAACAAATTTATGTGTTTTGTATCTAATTAGGGATGACAAAAAGCTTGACTTGAGTTTATTCGAAATCGATAATGCAAATTTAGTTTAACTGGATTTGGATTCAGGTTTAGACTATATTAGAAAAAATTTTTGGTACAAGAATAATTAACTTGAAATTCAATCCTAATCTAATTTTAAATATCATATATATATATATATATATATATAATTTTTTTGTGGTATAGAGTTAATTGGAACAATATTTGGATCTAATTCAATTTTAATAGTTAACTGACTGATTTAATTAATAAAACAACTACTTTGCAATTGAACCAACTAATTTTATTATTTAATTAATCGTTTTTATTATTTAACTGACAAATTTATCTTTAAACTAACTGATTTTAATATATAAGAAATAGTTATATAACCAAACTAGTTTAACAACCAATTTTTAATTAATTCGATAGGACCAATCAGTTCATTTCAATTCTATAAATGCTGTTTTCCCCTACATAATGTTGAGGCAGGGATGATAATATTATATAATCATTCTATTTATGATTGCATCAAAGTCATTGCAATAGGGAGATTTTGAGTTCGGGCTCATCTAGTTTTTTTTAATCCAAAATCAAAATATTAGAATAGATTTATCAAGTGAGTTAGTGATTTGCATATGTACATGTTTATTGTAAACTATGAATGTATTATACTTCATGAATCCTATAAATGTATATTGTAAACGATGACATCTTTATATTTTAATTGGTTTGTTTAGCATTACACTTTAAATACCAAAATTAAGGAGATGTTTGTTTTGGTTTTTAATTTTTAATTTTAATTTCTATTTTTTAAATATAAAAACTGAAAAAATAATATAGAAATTCCAAAAAAACAACAGTACAAAAAAATTAACATAAGAAAAAAATACAAAATAACTGATAAAAATACACAAAATAAAAAATTAAAATTAAAATAGAAAGTTGAATTAAATGAATGTTAAAATTGAAGTGTAAAAATTATATTTACGAAAAGGCTTTTAAATATTTCAGTCCCAACCGAAAAAGACAGATACCCGCCAATAGAAAAACAAAAGAAAATAAAGATTAGGGATGAAATTAGTCAATCTGAAGTCTGAACATAAAGATTTTTGACAAGTTTGAACTTGATCCGGATAGAGAGTAGATGAACAGGTTCTGTGATTAATGCTTTATGACTACATTTCAAGGGGGAAAATCAATCCCATAATTGTCCATTTTTTCCAGTTCAAATAATAAATGGATCTTAGTGTATCAAATCAAATTATTAGTATTTTTTCTGTAGCCTATTCCATCACAGACATTTTCGTTAATTTCAAGACGTTGTTGATTAGATATAAAGTGTGATTAGACATTTACGTCTAACTTTGAAGACATTTGAGGCAGCAACTTTAATTATTACAATATGTCAAGTTTTTGTGGAAAAAATAAAGCCTCCTTTGACAAAATTGGGGGTTAACAGTTCAGATCATGCATGAAAACTAAAGCCTTATTTGATATTATTATTATTATTATTTATTTATTTTAAAAAATATAAAAATTAGTATAAAATTTAAAAAGATAATATACTAATAAAACATAAAATCTCATAAAAAATTAATTGTAATATCATATAAATTAATACATATACATAAAAATAAAAATAAAAAATAAAAATAAAAATGATACCACACAAACACGAACTCCAAAATTTAACCGTAAAATTAACCAAACGACTTTTCTCGACAAAATAATTTATTAAAAGAAGCAAGGACTTTCATGATTAGTTTATGATGCGATTAGTTTATGATGCGATCTCTTAGTCATGTAGTTTTCTCCTCCTTTAAATTTATTTGGAGGTATAGGTGACGAGACATAACAACATCCCTAAGCAACATGCTTATTGGACAAGACATTTGAAGCTGCCGTTTGCTTTATTACATAAGGAAGGATTCTCTTCTTTCAAGCTTTCAAAACAATTATCTTCTATTACTTAAATTATTACATAATCTTAAAATTTTGTTAATTAATATCACTAATTTATCACATATAACCCGGTCCTTTTTCTTTACACCACATTATGCACGCTTTCTTCATCTATTGGTTTTTCTAATGTTGGGGAGTCAATGCCTTTCTGTTTATTTATTTCACCGTACAACAACCTGATAGAAAGAAAGCCAACCACTTCTAACATGTAGTAGACAGAGGAATAGCTTGAATAAAGTTATAGCATGTTTAGTTGAGTTATAGATTTTAATTTTTTTTTGTAATTGTTGTATTTTTATATTTTTGTATTAGTTATTATATTTTTTTTCTGTACTATATTAATTTTTTTAATTAATTTTTATATTAAAAAATATGAAATAAAAATAAAAAATTAAAGTGAAACTAAACATATCCTTAACTTAATAGACCCTCACAAAAAAACGTAGCCTTTTTAGTGTTTGCTTATTTGTTCGTCTTTTGTTTAGTAGAGAATTCAATAGATAATTAATTGGCATAAACATGGAATTGAATTATTAACATAAGGTAGTTTCTATTAAAAAAATAATTATTAACGTAATTGAATTATATAAATAATTTATTTTAAATATATAATTTACAAGTTATCATGTCTTTGTGTTAATTTACTTAGTATATATCTAAAAAGATGACTTCGACTAAATTGTGAAAAGAGAGAGATTTTTTTCTTCTTTTTTTTTTTCGGCCTTTTTGGTCTACTGAGGATACTAATGTTACATGGATATGGCTTATGATGCTTTGCGAGTAGATATCTACAAGGCCTGATAGGCTCTTTTTCCTAGCAAAATGATGTGCAAACGCCAGCCCATATGTTGATTTACAATGAACTATTAAAATTTTAGTGTCAAATTTCTAATTTTGTTTTTATTGTTATTTTTATGTTTTGATTTTTTTAGTTTTATATTGAATTAGTGTGTTATTATAAATTTTGTTTCTTTATTTTTATTATTATTTATATTTAAAAATAAAAAAGAAAAATAAAATAAGAAATCGAATACAAAAAAGCCCTTAATACCATCCCTGGCACCTACTCCCATAATTTGCAGCTTTCTATTGCCATTGCATCATCGTCACTATATGGAAGTAGGTCATTCGACTTCTTTATCTCCAGAGTTTGTGTAGTTATATATCAGGAACGAGAAGGGCTAATCTACTTTGTGTAGTAAGTAAAGCCATGGATTGTCTAGAATTCCACACGTGAGTGTATTCGGTTATTTATAATATTGTATAATTTTCTTTTCTTAAATTAATTTTTAGGGGTAAGTTAAGCTCTTTTAACATTTACATTGGACAAGTGCAAGTGCATTTAATCATTTATAATAGTGTGTAAACCTTCCATCTTAAGCTAACTTTTAGGATGGAATTAGGTTTTTTAATATAGTATTAGAGCCCATTTGTTTCTATAGTTTGAGGCGGTGTCCGCTTCTGTGTCTTTGCCTAATATATCTAATAAATGTCCAACCTTACTTTGAACTAATAGTATGTTAAGAATTTTATATCGGACAAGTGTGAGTGAATTCGGTCATTTATAATAATATACAACATAGACCTCAATTAAATGCAAATTCAAAGCAAAGCAAGCCTGGAATATGTGTACATCAGGTTTGAGAACATGAAAAATGTGCTATGAAGGCAAAGATTACTAACATTATAATATGCCCTAGAGCAAGCGTTTATACGAAAGAAGGAAAATGATAGAGCAAAATGTCTCGTATGCCTTTATATATTTTAGATTATCTATTTATGTATGAGTGACATGAGACATTTTACTTTATGATGACTAATTACAAGATGGCTATATAATTTATCCTACAAAAGAAAATGATGGGCAGAGTATCCTGTGGAGGCCGTCGATACCATAATTATTTCCTCCCTCTTTCTAAATTAACAAGCATGTAGCCGAAAAGTAATGTCTGCGTCATGGGCAAATGCTACATTGAAATGAACCCAACCTATCACCTTTAATCTGGAACCCATGCAACAAAGCCTTTTAATCACAGTTATTTTCTGCTCTCTTGGAATGTTGAATGCTTCAATTAATAGCAATCAATTGAAAGCAATGAGCAAAGAAGAGAATCAACAGATCACCCTCAAAAGCACCAAGAAGCGTCTTTACTCAAGGAAGAAAGAGATGGTTTCAAAATCTTCGATTAAACGAGAGACCAATAATGAGGGAATTATATGGTCAAGTTATGATTAGGGCTTCTTAGCATAATGTGCGGACCAAAAGGACCTTGAGAGAGGGTTCAAGCAATCATTTTAAATCACCGCCAATTGCTTTGCAGGTGGAGTGGTCAGGATCTTGTCGAAGGAATTCCGATGAAACTGAGTGGAAGAATAGGCGACTGATTAGCTGGTATCAAAGCGAAGGAAATTGAGAAGAAGGAAGCAAAAGACGATGTGATAGAGAACAAAGGGATTTCGGGGAAAGAAGGAAGAATTAGGGATTTGGGGGTGGGGTGGTGGTGGAAGACGAAGATGAAGACGGATTTTAGGGATTTTTTTAAAACAAATTAAATAAAATTTAAATATTAATTAAAATAAAATATTATGTGATATTCATGTGTACGCTGACATATTTGTGGCATGAGAACCATTATAAGTGACTGGTTACACATTGTGCTTGTTTTAAATTATTATGGAGAGTTCACCCTTTCCGTTGACTCCATCATCCAATTTTACTGTTCCTCAGTAATTCGATTTACTTTCTTTAACTAACTTTCTGCTTAGGTTCCGAGAATCCGTTCCAAAAAAATTGAACATCTCGTGGAGATCACTCATCTTTTATTTATCATCGGGGCCATTCATGAACTCGCACTATTAAAACTATTTTACCCACTACTCGCTCCAAAATTCATGAAATTATTTAAAGTTCTTGTATGAAATAATGTGGTTTAAGATTCATTTTTGCAGAATAGTATGTGAAGCTCGAAATTTTGAGAGAACTTAATGCTTTTTAGAGAGAATAACATCATACTTATTTTTATATAAGAGCTATTCGTTTGGTCTTAACACTCTATGGTTGTAAAGGTATTCCAACTACAGCTCGTATTGCTCTCTTGAATACAGTATATGGAAGTTATCAAAATATCTTGATTAGTACTTTGTTAATTACACTGAATAATGATAGTGTTATTTCTATAATTGCTCTAGATTTTAATCTTCGATTGGATAGTTTAACTCTTCCTGAAAGGTTGCAAGTTTAGGTTCAAATCACTGGTGCAAACCAAGCTCCTTCGGTTATTATGGCTACTTTACATCACCAGATAATCTACAGGTTATAAAATCATGCTGTTGATCATAATTTTCCCAAATTTACCACAAATACTATGTATATGGTAGCTGATTGTACTTATGATTAAATCACTCTTATTCAAATCCCTAAACAGTTACTACTTAAAGAATTGGAAAAAGTAATGCCTACCACTTGGCTTACCAATTATCAGAAGGTGTTTCATCTTCTTCATCGACACTCCATCCATACCACAGCTCCACTAATTTTAAGAACATTACGAGATGGCACTATTGAATCTCGTTTCACAAAACCTTCTGAAAATTAACCAGAACCTTCTCATACTTCTAGGCTTATTTTTATGTTACAACCTGTGATATCTCATAAAGTCGGTAAAGGAGATCCTCCTATTCACCATGTTGATGCTTATGGCCAACTTGTATATATTGGCTATTCTCGTGGTCATTTTATTTAGGGTAATCCTAGCATGTGTGAACCAAATTATCAAGTATGTGTAGAACATTCAAATGACGAAGAAGATCCTCATACCATCGCACGAAGATGGCATGCTAATTTACTTCGAAAGGAAGAAAAATGCGGTAAAAAACAAAGCCAATTTTCTTATTATCGACCTTCACAAAAATATGATTTTCATGATTCTCATGATTAAGATCCGGATATTCGTCCTTGGATTGGCCTTAAAACCCAAAGACCTTAAACTTGAAATATACACGAACTTCTTCAAGCTATCAGAAAAGAACATTGGTTACGTTCTTGTCAACCTTTCCCTATATCTACCTGTATGCCTTCCTATAAACTTATTCCCTGTATGATGATGAAATCATATAAATAAGATTGTCCTCCTTTAGAATGGAAAATGAATGAAACCACCAGGGTTGTTTCCACTCCCCATGTTCCTTCACCTAGAGTTACTTCTCATGGTCATCCTATATCTAATCCTTCTGATGAAATGCTGAATTGGCAGACATAGAATGTTATAGCCTAGAATAAGCTTCTTCGTCATATTGATTACAAGCTTGATAGATTAACCCAACAAACCCAAACCATCCATAATAGGATTGATGTTGTTTCTTCTTATATCCGAACCCTATATCACAATTTGCAGGCATAAATCCACTTATTGGAAAAAATATTTGTTTAAAGGTCCAAATTTTTATTCGGATTTTTTCATCCAAAACCCAAGAAAAAACCCAACAATTAAGGTGTCTACAATCTATGATTCATCGTATTAAGATAGATATGAAACAGGAGTAATTAAAAGTTGTTTTTGAGCCTTATTCTTCTTCCTTTTCTTTTATGCCACCTGTTGAACCTACTTTTATTTTTCTTGAAGCTTCTGATCATTCTGATATCTTCAAAATGAATGACTCCTTACCTTAACAACCTTTAACTTTTACTTCTTCCATACCTCTACCAATTGATCCTTTTCCTTCTTCTACACGTAAAAAACCAATGAAAAGTCTTTGGTCTACTCCTTTGCACTTTAAAACCCCTCCTCCATCACCTAAACCACCTCTGCCTTCTCAAACTAAAGATACGACTCTTTTTATGGTTACTTTAGCTCCTTTATCAGACACTGATATTTTAGATGATGAGTTTTTGTTTAGTCCTTATGACTCAGATATTTTTGCATAAGTAGTTGGTTTATCTTAATTGGCCCATATGATGATGGTTGATTTCGATCCTTCTAACCAACCTGAGGTTAGTGAGGTAAATGATGAAGTCCTCCTCATTTCACTCATCTTAATGATCAACCCCCTCCTAGACCATCAGTTAGACCCTAGTTTACTTTTGATGACATCCCTCCATATCGATGGCTTGAACATCTTAATGAATTCAATGCTTGGATTAATTTTCAAATGACTCAATCTGGAACTACTTTAAGGTTTGTTCTTACTAAATTTGCATCTCGTTTTACTAGATCTTTATGAGATTGACGACAAAGTATTGAGTATACTCGCTTAACTACTCTCCAAGTTCCTAATAAAGCATAATTTCTTGCTGTTCTTCATAAAGAATTTTGTGGAGATTTCCAATTAATTGATAAACAAATGCGTCAAGAATTTTTTGATATGAAGTGTTGTTCTTTAGATTGGAAAGATTTGGATTTTCATTTTTAAATAATGTCAGAATGCTACTACATGTTGAATGGATTTAATGATGTGAATCTAAGTCATACTTTATTGCCTTACTTCCTGATGAAATTCAACCTAAGTTACAGAGTATTATCAATGCCTTACGAAGGGAAATGAAAGATATTACTCATGGAGAAATTTATCAATTGACTTTGACTACTCTTAACAAATTATGTGAACAACATAAGTTCTTCTCGAAAATGCTAAAAGGCAGTCGTCAAGTCCAAAATGCTTACAAGAAGTCATATATTAAGTGTAAAGAAGACAAAGAATGTGATTATCATCCTAAGAAATGAACACATTACAAATTTCCTAGACATTTTCGACAACACAAACATCGAAAATCATACCCTCATTGGTTTTCTAAGAAAAGAGGTGTTTGATGCTTTAAACGATGTTCTTCAATTGAAAAAACAGGTGATCATTGCTTTATATGTGAGAAATCTGGACATTTTGCAAAACAATGTCCTCATCGCAAGAAAAAAGATCTTAAGTTACTTGAATCTCTTGAAAAAATGATGTCTCTTTAAGAATATACCAATCTTGAATATTTCATTGAAGAACAATCACAGGAAATTGAAGATACTATTTTTGTCATTCCTATTGACATCTCCCCTTCTGAGGATGAAGATCCTTTAGATCCTACTCTTGCCTATTTATCCTTTAATGATGATGATGATTTTGAAGATGATCATGATCATAATCTTTACATGTTGAATCAACCATACTGAAGCATTAAACATAGGCCCAAACCCAAATCTATTCCTAGACCATATGTGCAGATCTATTTATTACAACAAGATAAGTATGATCGGCCCATTAAGGCAATTGGCTATATAGATACGGATTCTTATCGCAGTGTTATGAAGCCTGATATTCTTCCTCGTGAAGCTTAGATATCTCATGAAGAATATTTTACTATTACAGATAGAAAAGCTTTTAAGATAGGTCTCATCACCAAAAGAAAAGTTGGAAATAGGTTTTTCCTTAATTGGGTTGTCTGGACACAACTTCTTGGTAGTCATCTTCCTGGACCAGACATTCACATTGGTTTGGTTATTTACTGCAATGATGCTCATCTATAAAAATTTTACCTATTTGAATTTGATAAGGAACTCAATTTACTCCATATACAAAACTTCGTAATATTTTTGAACTATCCAGTGTTCTTTTTATATATGAAGTTCTTCGTGACTAGTTTTTGCAACAGTATCCCAGTAATCGTGCTCAGTTTTCACATTCTCATCCTCTCTAGAAAAATCCTACTTTCTTCATTCAACTTCCTTTAAAAAAGAATGAAGATATCAATTCCACGAAAGTAACTAATCCAAGTATGAATCATGATAATCTCAAATTAGCTCAAGATAAGTGTGTTATTTTCTTGCAAAAAGGGTTAATTGGAATCCATGAAATCTGATTGGACTTAGCAAGTCTTTTAAGTCAATAAAAGAGCTGAAAAAAGATATGGAAAAAAGAGATTGGTTATTAATTATAAGCCACTCAATGCTTTTCTCCAAGATGATAAGTTTCTTTTACCTAAAATTAATACCCAGGTTCTCTTTATAAAAGTTGGATAGGTTCTTTTTCCAAGTTTGATCTCAAAGCTGGATTTTGGCAATATAAATAGAGTGTTATACCTTTTGGCCTCAAGGTTGCTCCTTCACTATTTCAAAGGGCCATGATTCACATATACCAACCCATTATGCACAATCCCTTGATCTATATTGATGATATTCTCCTATATTCCAAGACCTATGAAGATCATAAGGCCTCCTCTAATAGTTTTTGGATCTCAAACAACAATATGGTGCCATGTTATCTTCCACAAAGAGTACTATTGGGACCAATCCAATTGAATGTTTGGGTATGCAATATTAGAATGGGTTTTATCAACTTGAACCAGACATCACCAATGAATTTCTTCATTTTCCAGACTCCCATCTTGGTACAAAATAAATTCAACAATTTCTTGGTATCAACAATCATATTCGAGACTTCATTTCCTATGTTGCTAATTATACCAATTTCTTGTCAAACCTTTTAAAGAAAAATCCTCTACCATGTATTTACATCAAAACCAAGGTTGTCCGATTTTTAAACCAGGTGGCTCAACATCAACCTCCTCTAAAGATTCCGGATAAGAGTTTACGCATTCCTCAAATAGACACTAGTGCAGATTATTTTTGTGCCATTTTAATTGAAGAGATTGATACCAAACGCTATTATTATGGATATGCTAGTGGACAATTTTCTGAGGTAGAAAAACATTATTACTCCAGCTATAAAGAAATTTTGGCGGTGAAAAGAGGCATTGACAAATTTAATTTTCATTTGATTTCTCATAATTTTATAGTGGAAATAGATAACACGCCATTTCCCAAAATCCTTGATTCTCCCAAAAAGATCTTTCCAGACAACCAGTTGCTTCAATGGAATTGTTATAAATTTGATGTCCGCCATATTAAAGGACAAACCAATATTTTAACAAATTTCCTTTCTCGACCCAGAAAACCTATTCAGCTTCTTACTCATTCTCTTTCATCCCCTATTCCTTCCTCGTCCTTCCACTTCTGGATCTTCCTATCTTTGCAAAAATCAAGAAAACTTTTCCTCATATCACTCGAACTCTTCTTACTACTCTTAATGAAATTGCAACTCTTTTGCAAAAAAGTCTATTTTATTACCTTCACCAGTTTCTTAAACTTTCTCAAGTACCTTCTTATCTTTATTAATTTGATGTCAAAACTCCCTACAAAATTGTACACCATCTTTACGGTTATGTATCTAAACCTACCATGTGACATCTTTCGGCATTATCTGTTCTATATGCTTGCCCCTTGCTATTTCTCCTCTCTATGCATACTAGCATTTTGCTAACCTAGCCAACTTTGAATCATTATTTTGGACTTTTCTAAAATAGTTTCAACCTCTCCTCAAATGGCGTCAGCAACTTGGTTTGATCCTTACCTGATATCAACTCTAGAGTACTCCTCTTCACCAATAGAATACCCAATGTTTTTTCATTGTCCATTGACCGTATAGTCTGAGTGATAGTAGTTATATTTATATTCTCAATCATCTTTGACTCTAGCACACTTGTCTTTCATGGTCTCATAATACAATTGATGTCATGGATGATCTCTTTCATTTTCTGGATCATATTAATCATCACCAAAAACTCGATCGTGTTTTGACCTATACATCTTTAGATCCATATCCAGAAGATTTTTTTCATTGATGACCCTATTACTCCCAATACAGGTTATTGGTCTTTTTATGACAAATGTGCTTCCATGCTCTGATACCATAAGTATCACGAGGATGAAGGTCACCACTTACTTCCTTAAATCTCTGATTAAATTAAGATTATGCTAGAATCAGTAAAATCTCATATATTCTGGTCGAGATATAAAACCCCTTTTATAGGGTATGAAATCTCAAGGTTTAACTGTTAGAGATTTTAAAGAATCATGTTAAGATGTATAGGATTCTTAAAAGAAAGGCAAGTGCAAAGCATACTTAATGATATTGTTAACCTCAATATATTTTTATAATAATTTGAGAATTTGAAAATTTTATTATCACTTTTTAAAATTTTGATTACTATTATAAAATTGGTTAAATTTTAAATTTTTTTAATCTATTAAAAAACATATTTGTAATGAAAACTTATATATATTTGGTTGCAAATGAAATTAAATATTAAAATTAAATTTTTATTTAGTTGAAAGTTGTAATAAAATAAATTTAATAATAACAATTAAATATAAAATAATTCAAATTCTTAAACTAAAATATTTTTATATACTTTAAAAATATATTTAATTAATCGATTATGTTAATCATTCAATGTAAAAAAAATATTTATAAAACTTATAGAGAAATACAATTTTTTATTTATATATTTCTGTTTTGTTTCTTCATGTATAATATAAATAAATATTTTTTAATTTATGTATTTTTTAAAACAAAAATAAAAGACTAAAATAGAAAGTTATTCGAGCCTAAGGAAATTAAAACATGTTGAAAATACAAATACTCGAGTTCAATTTGATTTTTAGTTACAAAATCGCAAAATAATTTAGTTTAAATATGTAATTTAAAATTATTTTGTTTAACTAATTATTAGTCAATATAGACACAAAAGTTAACGAGTACCCGTTTGGTTCAGCTTCTGTTTTCGGATTTTGTTTTCAGATTTTTTAAACACAAAAATTAATAAAGAACATCAAAGAAATCGGAAAAAAAAACATTCTAATATAACACAAAAATAAAGACAGACATCAAAAAAATCTATAAAAATACACAAAATTTAATATAAAAATATAACATTCACATTCAAAAATCACAATAAAAAACTTTATCGCCTCTAAAAGTTCTACAATTTTTGTTTAAATCCAATTAGTGAGGATTAGTAATGGCGCCTCCAAGTCCGCGAAAATGAACCATCAGCATAGGGATAGATACCAAAATATAATGTTTTATTTTGTACTTTAATTCTCTTGTGGTTGACAGTCGATACGTACGTAACACTTAGGTAGGTCCCTGTATTTTGTGAGCTTAATCGTTGGAAAAATGATTTGCTTCTTGAAGTGTAATGTACTGGCACCCCATCCGTGTTATTACACTCAGTTAATTAAGTAAATAAAATTTTACGTTTGATTTAGTTATTATTTTTATTTTTTATATTAAAATTTAATTTTTACGTTTAGAATAATAAAAATAAGAAATCAAACAAGGCACCCTAAATTTGATAAGACCCGCTAAGTCATCACTCTATCATGAATAATGATGGGCGTGCATAATTAGGTCATATTTAATTTGATTTTTGTTTTTAATTTTAATTTTTTTTATTTTTTAAAATATAAAAATTAATAAAGAGAATATATGAATACTGTACAAAAATCAATAAAAAAACATAATAACTAATATAAAATAACAAAAAATCACAACTTACAACAACTTAACTAAACATGACTTAAAAAAAGAATTTATGTGGAAAAGTTTTAATTTTTAGTTTTTAATTTTTTTAAATATAAAAATTTTAAAAAATAAAAAAGTGAAAAAAAAACATAATAATATATTTTAAAATTTTTAAAAATAACATAAAAATATACAAAAATATCCGTTAGAGCAAAACATCATTATTGGGGTGGGTTCATGGTAGAAAAGAATCTTAGTACCATGGTTTGACCTTTGATGCTCTTCCATAATAATACATTTTAGCAACCAAATCTAAACGGATCCAAGTTAAAGGGAAATCTTTCTTTTCAAACCTCTAAAACAAATTTCTTTGAGAGTGACAAGATTTCTCCAGTACATTCGAATATTAAAATTTTTTAATTCAATTTTTATAAGAATTTATTTAGTACCTCTAAAAATATAAAATATAAAAAATCACGGTTACGTGAACTCCTGAGATTAACAGACTCCTACACTGAACTAAAAACTCTTAAAATTGACAAATATAGAACCAAAAAACATATAGGAATTTAAAATTACAATATTTTTAGCCTACTGTGACGGGTTACAATTACAATAACCAGAAAAAGAAAGGGTTAAAAATTCGAGGAAATGAAAGTCACATAAAAAGGCTACATTATTTGTCTGGTAATTTTCACTATTCAGCTATTGTATCGAGTTCAGTGATGGGACCAAACCTGGTGGTGGTCGCTGGAACATTACTTTTTCTCAGCCTCAACCGAGCCTCACGTTCCATGAGAATGGACTTATAGATATCAATCAGCATCTGCTGATCATACTCTTTCGTGGGTCGGGCTCCGAACCGACCTGTCGCCTCCTCCGTGGGTCCACCGTAGCCGGAGGTGATCATCTGAGACCTGGCACATCCGAGCATCATGTTCACGTACGAATCCCTCAACCAACCAAAAAACTTCTTGGCCTTAGAGCTAAGCTTTAGCTTGATCTTGATCTTCCAAAACCTGTTCTTTTTCTTGTTGGCTCCCAGTTGGATCTGATTAATCCGCCTCCGACGCGACCGGAGAATCCTCTTGTACCACTTCTTTTGTCTCAAGTACTTCATCGTGTTTCCGTCCATTTTTGTTTAAGGGGAGATACAAGAGATCCTATAAGTGGGATGGTTTGGGATTTATTGAACTGGAGAAAAAGTTAGAAACCCGTTTAGTTGAAATTCAATGCAAACACAAGCTTTACAGGAACCGTTTTTATAGGAGGGTGGTGGAGTTCATGAATGAGCCTCACCGATGTTTGCTGAAGTAGCAACCCCTTCTTGGATTGGTTCTCTCAAGCTACCTTCTTTGCCACGTAAGCATAAACTCTGCCTAATGATTTTATTTAAATAATTTAACAAAATTAATAAATATATATTTGAGTGTTTGAAATAATCATAATTAAAAAACAAATTTAAAATAAAAGTCCTACTCCTCTCATTTATCTCTTATTTTATAACCCATAAATTTATCTAAATTAATTTGTTTGGAGGAAAATATTAAATATGAAAAAATTTCAATAAATCAGTGGACATTAATATTTATCATATTATAAATAATATATTTTTTATTTTGTAACGACAACTATTAAGGCCTGTTTATTTGTAATTTTTATTTTTATTTTTTAAATATAAAACTTAAAAATAATATATAAATACAGTAAAAATATAAAAATATAAAAATTACTAAAACTATACATATAGTAATAAAAATAAAAACTTATCCAATCTAAAGTTTCCTATTTAAAGTTATATTAAATGTATTTTAGGAAATGATAACAATAAATAGTTAACGAAGATAGGAAAGCCATATATGGTTAGGCTTTCATTATTATCCGCAGGAGACTTGGTGCATGATCCACGCTATCTTTGGTACTTGCTGATCAGATATCAATTGCGTTCATAAAGTAATGTGAAAAAGCAAGTTCGATGAATCATTTGCACTTTGCACGAGAGGTGAATTACTCAGTATACATGGTCCAACTACTTTACACTAAAAACGGTAAACACGTGCATACAATTTCTAAATCTTTTTTTCCTTCTTATGCTTAAAATATAATTAGGATAATAATTACTAATTTTTTAGTATTTTGTTAATTAAATGACAAAATTTTTTAATTTTTTAATTTTTTTGACTAAAGTAAAAAATTTAAATTTATTCAGTTAATACTAACCCAATAAACAAATTTATCACGTCATCATTCTCGTAATAACTATCTACATGTATTGTAACACCCACATACTTCCTAAAAAGATATATGAATGTTACTTAAGACATGACTTAAACATATCAAAACAATATAAAGTATTGTTAGAATTCAAAAAACTAATAATTACTTTTTCATACATATTCGATTTTAAACAAAATTTAATTAGCACGTTAAATTTATCCTAATACATACTTCAATTACAACACCATACTGAATTAAAGTTATTACATTACAAACTTTTAAACAAAAAAATACATATCTTAAGTTCAAATACACTATGTATTACCATATTTACAAACTTTTAATACAATACAATATGTCTTAAACAACACAATACACTCTGTATTACCATATTTACAAACTTTTAATACAATACTCAAATATACATTCCCAAAACAAAACACATTTTTCGTTGGTCATTGCGGTTGTTATTGTCCCAATTTTCAAACCCTCATATTTGAACTTACATGGGGTAAAATCACCATACTAAGCATAAATCTTAGTAGAGAATAAACCAACTAGGGTGTAATCTAACAACTATTATAAACAATCATCCAAACATTCACATATTCTAAAACAATCCAAATATCATAAGTAGTACTTACTTATCCATTTTTAAACCAAATTAAAATATTATGAAACTCAGAACAAAATATATCATATCAGAACAAATTACACATTTGCTTAAAAGCAAAACTCACCAATGTTAGAACTGAATAATATAATATCAAAACAGAAATTTTATATAACAAAATAGAATTTACTTATTTCAGAACAGAGTTCAGCTGTTTCAGAATAAAGTTTATTTATATTAAAAATGAGCATATAATATAATACAAAACATGTTAATCTATTAATTCTTTATACAAAAGTGGGTAACGAGACTAATACTGTGATCGGTATCACAGAACAGGAGAGACATATGTCTCAATAACAGGAGATACGGAAGCATCAGTAATAGGAGATATCGAAGTGTCACAGGAGTAGTTGTAGACTCTTCTAGGCATGCCTATATACTCACGACTATGATTTAATAGTATTAAAACAAAACAGGTTCATTTCAAAATTCTCATATGGGAGACATATTGCAACACATACAACTTTATTTTATTTTTGTTCAACTTAATATATTCATTGATTTCCAAACAACCTAACATGTCATACAATTATAAGTATGTGCAATAATGCATCAATAGAGGTATTAAGTCATCACAAATTATTTATATTCACACAAATAGAAAGCACTTTTAACACAATCCCAATTATCAAACTTCTTGGACACTTAAGGGTCTAAAATTAACACAATATCATTGCAAAAATTCTCAATTTACAAACATCTATATCCAATTTATAATACATAAGCCTTTGAAAAACATCCATTCATGAACACACCATGTAAACTTAACCTTATATAGTTCATCAATGACAAAAAAACTCCAATTTTTTTAACTTCCTAACCATTTCCCACAATTTTATGCTTTGACTAATTCAAACTTTAAAGTCTTCAAAAACTAGGAAATAATATAAGATTCCAACACAGGAGTCTGTCACAGGCAGTACTAGGAAAACAAATATAACTCAAGCTTTAGTCATTCGTTTATCAAGCTATTTTCATTGTGATCAATTTAAGACCTACATTCTTCAAATTCATGCTTTAAAGATATATAAAATAGATCGAAAGAGTGAAACTAGAATTTCATCCTGTACAAGGGTATATCACAGGTAGTATTAGGGAAATAAGCATAACTTAAACTCTAATTATTCTTTTATCATGATGTTTTTATTAAGGTCAAGATAAGACCTATATCTACAACTTTTATTCTTTGAATTTCTTCAAATTCTTGTTCTAAATATGTGTAAAATAGATCGAAAAAGAGTTGCTTTTTTTTCAAGACAAAATTTTGAGTCAGTTTTGTATGGTCATTTTGACATAGATATTGAGGTTTTTAGGTAATATGCCTTTAATGACAGCATTAAAATTTGGGTCCTCCACGAGAGTTGTAAATATAAGTGTCTAGTTTAAGCAGAACTTAAAATAGCCTAATTTGGATACTTACAGGTCAACTTATGGTCAAAAAATTGACGCATACTCAGATGCCCAGATTTTTCTATCAACATGACAACTCAACCCTATCACATTATTATACGGTTTTCACCATCAATCCACACCATTAATTTATTAATTTCATAACTCAAACATCAATCACTTACTTTAAACCCACTTGAAATTAACTTATAAATGCAGCACAAGGAAAACGAAATTTGAGAGCAAGAGGAGAGAATGTTTGGTTAAGGGAGAGAGACAAAGCAAATGTAAATTAATGAACTTAGCTTGTTGGAGAAGCTTGCAAAAAAAAAAAAAAAAAGTGACCTCTATGAAAATAAATATATATTTTTATTAATTTCTAATATAT
>JAOXYD010007788.1:0-15318 GCA_028565735.1 Pinacopodium congolense | reverse complement strand
TCATCTACATTTTTCTCACCATTTGTGATTCCTTATTATTATTATGTAGTGTGTCGTTTTCTTTTCCAAATCGCATGGCCCGATTGACATCTCTAATTCTAGATATGGAGATCATAGTAAGAGGGGGACTTAAACTAAACTATCGGTAGTGTTGCCAAGGATTTGAATGGAGCATGCAAAGGATACCCTTCTCAACTAATGCCCTATTAATTTATTTAAGAGGATGTGATCTAGTATTGCAGTGTAGTGTTTGGTGACATTGAATGAAGTGTTATGCAATTTCAAAACTCGCACCTTGAGATTTAAGTGAGAGAATCAACTAGTCACATTGGTAGGGAGTCCTGAGAAGAAGTCTAAATTGGTCTCTGGTAAGGAGTTAAATGAGATACTTAAGGGCTCCAATGCCGAAGGGTCATTTATGATGAGGTTAACATGCCCCCTAGAGTCACAGTTTTAGTAGATGAATTTACAAGAGATTTTCAACACTTCAAATAAGCTAGGAAGTGTGTTGATGGATATTAGTACAATCTTTTAGGACCCTTAACAACCTCTTCCTAAAGGAATCGAAGACCCTTAAATTCGACTAAAAGAAGGTATTGAATCTATTAACATTAGGCCCTACAAGTACTCGAGAGAACAGAAAGATGCCATCAAAAAAGCTGTTAAGGATTTAATCTAGCAATGTTTTATAAGACCATGTGTGAGACCTTATGTAGAGTCTATTATGTTAGTAAGGAAAAAAGGATAATTCTTGGAGAATGTGTGTTTACTATCATGGGCTGAACAAACACATTATCAATGATAAGTATCCTATAAATTTCACAAAGGAGTTATTAGATGAGTTGCATGGGTTAAGCTAGTATACTAAATTAGATTTAAAGTCAGGCTACTATTAAATTCATATGCATAAAGAGGATATTGCTAAAATTGCATTTAGGACACATAAAGGGCATTACAAATTCTTGGTCATACTCTTTGGCCTAACCAATACCCTAGTAACTTTTAAAGGACTAATGAATAAAGTGTTTAGGCTTTACTTGAGGAGGTTTATCATAGCATTTTTTTCACGTTATTTTGATTTACAGTAGCTCATTGGCCAACATTTATAACACCTTTGAGAGACATTAGCAACACTCTAGAAGCACCAACTATTTATCAATGGCAATAAGTGTATATTTAAAGATCAATATATTAAATACTTCATTCTTTCAATCTCAGTAAAATTGGGGCAACTGATAATAAAAAGATAGAAACCATGAAAAAGTGGCCAAGACCAAGATTATGTAAAGAGCTTAGGGGATTTTTAGGAATTATAGGCTATTATAGATGGTTCATTAAAGGGTATGCAAGTTAACCTAAACCCTTAATGAACCTTATGAGGAAACAGATGAGTAGTGAGTGGCCTTAGAGGAAAGATCAACAAGAAGCCTTTAAGAAGCTAAAGGTGGCTTTAATAATAGCCAACAGCCCCCATTTTTTGTTTTACCTTATTTTTCTCAATCTTTTCTCATAAGGCAGATGCTTGTGGAGCGAGAATAGGTGTAATATTCCAATAGGATAAATACCTTAAAATGTTTTTTAGTAAAATGTTAGTAACCAAGCACATTGGACTTTTAGTCTATGAGAAGGAATTATTTATTATTATTAAAGGTGTCAAACAATGGCATCACTACTTGAGTGGGAGGCATTTTAATGTGTAAACCTACTATCAAAGTCCAAAATACCTGTTAGAGTAACGAATTTCCACACCTTTCCAACAATTATGGCTGCCTAACCTATTTGGTTATGACTTTGAAGTGTTTTATAGAAGTTGCAAAGAAAACCAAGCAATAAATGGTCTCCCTCGCATCTCTAGCATAGAGTTATTGACCCTGTCAGTGTCATAGGTTCATACAACATTGTTAGAGGAGATAAAAGGGAGTTGGGAGAAGGATAATATTGTGATAGACATAATTAAGAAATTTGAAAACAAGGAGTTTAACTAAAGGTGCTATGAATAGAGGGACAGATTATTGAGTTAGAAGGGTAGGCTAGTCATTGTGTATGACCCTCAGTTAAGGAAGAACCTAATCTCTATAAGTCACGATATGCCATCAAGGGGTCATTTCAATATTACAGCCACAGTAAAATGGCTACATAATATTTTTTACTAGAAAGGAATGAATAAGGATGTGAAGAACTACATTAAATAGTGTGTTGCCTGTTAGAGGAGTAAGTAGGATAATGGAGTAGCACCTAGGAAGCTGCAACCCTTATCAGTACCAGAGGGTTATTAGAGGGAAATTAGCATGGGCTTTATTGAAGGATTGCCTATTTCACGAGGGAAATCGAGCATTTTTATGGTTGTGGACATATTCAGCAAATACAATTATTTCATAGGCCGCAAACACCCTTTTTCTACTGTAGACATTTCTTAGGTGTTCCTTAATCATATGTTCAAGATCCTTAGAATGCTTGAAAGCATAGTCAGTTACCGTGACCCCTTGCTCCTAATCAATTTATGAAGGGAAACACTTAAGCTACAAGGGATTAGTCTCAACTTCTTCTTTGAATATGACCCCCAGTCCAATGGAGGATTTTTTGTGGTGATGCACCACATTGTTGGATGGAGTGGCTGTACAGAGTGACAGTATAACACTACTTATCATGAGGCCATTAACACCACCTCATTTATGCCTTTATATTGTTATCACCCTCCTATCTATATTCCTTATTTTATAAGGGACTCCAAGGACATTACAATAGACTAAGTTATGCGAGATAGAGAAGCTGCATTAGACACTGATAAGCTTCATCTGAGGAGAGCACAACAGAGGATGAAATAACAGGTACATAAAAGAAAATCAGACAGAGAAATTCAAAGTAGGGAATGAATGTTCCTCAAACTATAACCCTATCTACAGTATTCACTACAAAAAAGGGTCAACCATAAACTTTCATCCCTGGTTTATGGACCTAATCAGTCATTAAAAGGATAGAGCTAGTGGCTTACAAATTTCTACTTCCCCCAAGAAATCTTATATACCTTACTTACAATGTATCCCAATTGAAGGAACATGTACCAATGAGAACTTTGAGTCGTCTAAATTTCTTACAACCCTTAAATGTGTTGATAGAGTTTTAGATATCATGTTGGATCATAGAAGGATGAAATTTCACAATAAGCCAATCACTCAACTGTTAGTTCAATGCTCTAATGGTACGAAGGATAAGGTAACATAGGAGATGATTTTCAACCTACAAAAGAGGTTTCCTAATGTAAACCTTTTGGAAAAGATTTTTTGAGAAGGGGCTACTGTGATAAGAAAGTGAAGGTGCTAGAGTTAACAATTACCAATGAAATTGAGCAAGCAGAAGAAGGAGGATATATAGGAATATAGAAAGATACCTATAGTTTCTATTATGTCAAAACACCACATTTGACCTATTTTTAATATATAGTAATTAGTATATGTGGATTAATACCATTGGCAGAACAGATTATTTACTGTTGTAAAATAATCATTATTATACAACAATGTCAATGGCTTTCCCCATTAATCATGCTAGATTCAGAGGTGATGTCTGGACGAGGAGAGAGTGTAAGAGCTAAACCTTGAGTTATTGGCTAGGTGATTATAGTCCATCACTTATGTCTTAACCCGGTACTATTTTCTTGGTTGATTATGGTCTCATGTTATTAGTCTATATCTTGTCTTTTTCTTACGATAATTAAAAAGATCAATGAGAACTATTAGTATCAATATGATGATTAGTCTTACTAATATGTTATATAAAGAGACTAAGAATACTAGAAAGCCTAATTTTTTATAAACTCTCTAATATCAATCATTGTGAGTTTGGTTTGGTGTTCAAATATAATTTTATAAAATATCAATTATGGTCAACTGTGTTCCAAAAATACTTTTATCTACTTGATGTAATCTTCATTGAATTTTTAACTTTTAAATTCAGTTTAATAAAATCATAATGCTCATGAATTTCATTTTGAAACATTTTTTACTTAATTACTTTGGCAAAAGGTTTCAAATTTTAAATTTAATATGATAAATTGTTAATTTTTAACAAACTTTGCTTTAAAATATTGAATTTCAACTTTTAGATGTGGTGTTAAAGTTTTGCTTAAAATATATTTTATTTCTAATGATTCTACATTGATTTTCAAATTCAAAAGTGATATTAAAGCTTTTTAAAAATATTTTTAACAATCTTTTTCTAACTTTTAGTTTGGCTGTTAAAATTCTTCTTAAAAATATTTTATTCACTTAATGATTTTAAATTGAATTTTCTTCTTTAAAATTCATGATGAAGTTTTGTTTAAAAATATTTTTATTTACTTTATGACTTAGTATTAATCAGAAAACGTCATATCATTTAGCTTTGACAGACCTTTCTAATTAGGTTTTTCTTTTGAATTTACATACTCAAATCACATCTAATCAGGGTCTAATTAAAAATCTCGGTGAATTCTTTTCAAATTTAATAGACTGAACCATATCTAATTAAGGTTTTATAAAAAATCCTAGTGAATTCTTTACAAATTTAATTTTAAAGGAACGCTTTCTATGATTAATCATTCTTAAAAAACTCTCAAAAAAAAATTTCCAAAAATTAATATTTTAAAAATCAGACCGAGTATCAATTTGGTGAAGGGAGAGATTTAAGATTTAGAACTTCAATCAGTATTAAATCATTGTAAAATTAGTGTTAAATCAGAATAATAAGATGTAAAAAAATTATAAAAATAAGTAAAAAATATATAATATAAATTAATTACATAATTGAAATAGAAATAAAAAATTAATATCTATTAATGTATAATGTTAGAAAACATGATGAATCACAAAGATTGAAGAACAACAATCACGTAAATTGAATATAGCAAGATTTTTCATTAAGTATGCATAATCTAAGAATAATCATAACTTACGAATTATTCTTGTATTTCACATATTAAAGAATTCTGGTTGCTTCCAATCTCTAGTTCTCCTATATGAAGAATTTTTTGTTCTTTATAAAATTTATTCTTTTATTTGAACCACAAGTTTTTATACCAAAATTCAAACAACTAACATAACTTCTAAACTCACAATTAAAAGTCATCTCTTTTAACTAATCTTATCATAGGTGGATCAGCAATTTGCATCATCTCCCACTCACAGATGATGAGATTATTTGATTGGAATTTTGCACATTCTCATACTTATTCAATAATTCATGTAACTAACATACAACGAAAGCTCATTGCCATACATATATTAAGAGTATATGAAATCTCGATTAACGATATGATCCTTGAATAAATATAGTACGCTATACCACATAGGTCATATCTCGTATATTAACTCTCTATTGTTCTTATTTATTATTTTATATCATTGTTGTATTCAATTCTCTACTTAACAGAAGATGCACCTTTGAATACATTTTTATGCGAGTCATTAATCAAAATGACCTTCCTCTGTTCTCAATTCTCTTTTGAATTTAATTTGATTTGATTTTTTAGAATTGTTCTATAAATCGCAGCTTATATGATCTTTTAGTAACAATCTAAAGTAGCAAATATTAAACTCAATTCTCAAGAATTGGATAAGAGTTATGAGGGTATATGATGAGGTTCCTTTTAACTTTAAGGGTCTCACACAATGTAAGTTGAGATCTTATTACTTACTTTAGTCCCTTTATGATCATTACAGCATACATGGTATAAGTCATGTGTTATAGTATTAACTCATTTTCTTTTATCATGTAAATCTTTCATAGTTTATATATACACAATATTTAACTTGAGTTCATTTATCTACTTTTATTTTCATCTTTCAGAACTCACATATGAAAACTTAAGACAGATATAGTGATCATTTAATCCCTTTTAACTAATTTCCTTTTATCCCTTTATCTATGATGGCATTTGTAGTTTAAGTTTCGCTCTTAATTTTCACATAGATAATAAATCTTAAACTTGCTTCACCCCTATTAATTACAAATACTAGAGGTGATTGCCTATGTAAGTGGACTAATCTTTTATCTATATGACATATATTTTTAACTTATTCAAAACAAAATTAACATAAAATATACATAATTCTTAATGTAATGACATATAATCATTTCATATCAATTATCATTTGAAATCCAAACATAACAATATAATAAATGAGCATACACATAGAAATTTTGTAGAAATGATGATCAATTACATTTCAATATTTACATAAACTTTGTGACTTCGTATGTCCTATGTATTTATCTAAGGGAATTAGCTTTATCATTGAGTTAATCACCATATCTCTTATAGATATGCATTTCAAGCTCATGTTCACTTCTCCTCATGCAACTATGTCTTTTATATTATTATACTTGGTATCTATGTACTTGGTTTTATTATAATGTTTAGGATCTGCTATGTAAGCAATCATCACTTAATTATTAAAACTGATTGTCAAAAAATTGCTATTGTTTTCAATTATTCCTAAATTAACCAATAATTTTCTAAGCCACATTACTTCTCGTACTGCAACTGAGAATGCATTCACTTCAACTTACATTGTGAACAATACAACATAAGATTGTTTCTTAATTTTACACGACATTACAACATTGTTGAGTAAGAAAACAAAACATAAGGAAGTCATCTCCCTAATCTACATTCATATAACCCTATATACATGGGTCGTTGCCTTACTAACACAATACATAATTAGAAATACCTTCTACATACCTTATTCTTCTCTTTAATGCTTTCAAATGTAGTTATCCTATATAAGATTAATATTTGCTCACCATCTTAATAGTGTGACAATTATCTAATCATGAACATATCATTGCTTAAATGAGACTATAATTATACTATTATATCGAACTTTCATCATTCGTCCCCCTTTTTATGGCATTGGTAGGCAATTGCTCTTGTTGTGGCCTTTATCCTCAGTAATAAGATTGATAATTAGCTTGTAATCTTACATATAAGATGATTCAAAAGTTTATATATATACATATATATATATATATATATTATCATTCTAGTAAGAAACAATAATCTTTCTAAACAATCTCTTGCAATCTTAACTCCAAGAATACATGCAACTTTTATTATGTTCTTCATCTCAAGTTCGGCTAACAACTAATCTTTGATTTGTTTAAAAATACATAATCATCATAACTAAGCAAAATTGTATCCACGTAAAAAGAAAAAATCACATATTTTAGTTATGATTTTTTATTTTTTATTATTTTTGTGTATTTTTTCAATTTTTGTGATGTTTTTTCAGTTTCTATGCCGTTTTTTTCGATTTTTGTGTTTAGAAAAATAGAAAACTAAAACAAAAAATGAAAGACATAACAAACAACCCCTTAGTGAATATGCAATGGTCCTCATCGATCATATTAAAATCATAAAAAATAATTATGCTATGAAATGAATATACCATTTACTTGAAGATTTCTTTAAGCCATAAATTGATTTTGATAATTGACATATTTTTTGTATTATTGGCCTGCCTCAATAGAGCCTACAAATTGTTCCTTATAGGTTTTTATTTTTAATTCTTTATCTAGAAAAACATTCTTTACATCCATTTGATGCATTTTAAGATCCACATTGTCTATTATAGCCAATATGAGATTAATTGAAGCAAACTTCACATAAGATAAAAAAAATTCATCATAATCAATTTCTTCTATTATGTACATCCTTTACATCTAAGGCGTGCCTTATATCTTTCAATATTATCATTAGCCTTTCATTTTATTTTGAGAACTTATTTATGCCCAATAATTTTTCATGTTTTAAGGAGATCAATCAAGTCCTATACATGATTTGAACTTAACAAGACCATCTCTTCATTTATTGTTTTTATTCATTTTTCTTTATCATGGCTATAAAGAGTCGCATTTACATTCTTTCATTCATTGCCTTCTTTTGGGATAATCATATGAATTTCCCTTTATTTTTCAAAACCATATTAAAAATTGTCCTATTATTACTTTAACGTAATTGAGATTCTTAAGGAAAAAATTCATCGACGTCTGAATTGCTCACACTCGAGTCAGATACATTAGATAAACTTTTATCTAGTGGAATCACGAATTAATCTTAAATCAATTCATTATTTTTTGCATTGTTCCCACTTAGATAAAGTCACATTTACTTGATTAAGTTTCTTATATCAAGATATACTTTCACCTATCTTACCCTGCCTTGGAACTCATTCCTTATAAATATAACATCTCATCATTCAAATTTAGTTATTCCTCTATTACCTTACTCAGTTAAGAATGTATACTTTTTTTAGTATTCAAAGTATCTAATAATGATACTTCACTTCTCTTTAAGACATATTTTCCAATATTTATAAGAGAAATCTTGAACATAGGCAATATAATGCCAAGATCTTAAGTTATTATGTTAGGCTTTCTACTTATCCATGATTTGTATAGGATATTTATAACTAAGTTCGTGGGCACTTGACTAAATGCATAAGCGGTTATTAGTAAGACATCACCCAAAGGTGATTAGTTAATTTACTTATACCACCATGGCCCTAATAATCTTTAATGGTGTTTTACATGCCTTTTTATAGAGTTTATGGAATAATCAATTGTTTTTCTATTCTTTTTTTATCACATATCATCTTGAACTCATCATAAATGTATTCTTGTTCCATCTACTTGATTTTTCACCTAATTCATATACTTCATGAAACAATCAAATGCTTCTAATTTGCGAGAAATCAAATCAAAGTGACTATACCAAGTAAATTCATCTATAAAAGTATTGAAATACTTAACTCCACAACTTGCCCTAACATTCAATAAAAACAGATGCCATAATTAATAGCTTGTATTGTATACATAGCTCATTCTCATTATCCCTTTCCAAATGACTTCCTTGCATTTTAACACGTTAGACAATATTCACATATAGGAAAAATCTACATGATTTGGATCACTTATTAAGTCTGCCTTTATTAATTGACTTATTTGATTTTGATCAAAATGACATAATTTAACATGCCACAAAATTTATGTAGACATTAAAGTCACTAGTTGAAGAAAATAAAGAATAACTAACGTTATTATTTACATCAATAATCTCTACAATAATAAAATCATCCAACACAGTATCATGACTATGGTACATGTAACATCATTTCTTCATTTGTGGAAGTTTACATCAAAATCAAGTATAACTAACAACAACACTAATATAAGAAATTAATAATAATTCTAAATAAAATTAAATCTAACATAGAATATTAAAATAATAGCAACAATCAAAATTGTACTTTTGAATATTAACTCTAAATGGAATTCTAAAGAGAATGACAAGGTAAAAATTCTCACTTAATCTGGCAAAATTTTTAAAAATATTAATTCCAAAATAATTTTCAAAATAATCAAACTATTAACTCTAAATGGATTTTTAGAGGGAATGATAAGGTAAAAAATTCTCTCTTAATTCAAAGGAAGTAGAATACCCTCAAAATTCCAACAAACGTTTAACGGAATTATGCCAGACTCTTCACAACGTGAGTGTATAGCTTGTAACGACCCTTAAAATTATAACAATGTTTTTCCATTGTTAAAACCTAGTCTTCGGGCAACCAATTTTAAGTATTAAATGCATTTATCAAACCCTAACACGGTTTTTAATAAAATATTAACTCCAAAACAGTTTTTAAAAAAACTTTAACTCCAAAATAGTGTAAACAACTTTCAAAAGGACCAAGTAGAATAGCAAAACAAGGAGTATAAAAAACAAAATGTAGCTTAAACAAATAGTACAATATAAAACACAATATTTAAAAATAAAATAAATAAGAACTAAGTAGCAAAAAAAAAGTACAAGACACGATATTAAAGTGAATAGCAAATAAGAGGTACCAAACAAAGAGTATATAACGTGATATTAGAGTGAATAGAAAATAAGATGCAGTTATTTTCTATTCACTAGGAAAACTTACACTAGTTTAACTGGGTCACCTCAAGTTGTACATAATTCTTAAACATTAGGTTATTCATCATTATCAAAAAAAAAAAGTAATTGATGAATCTATATACATTACATTATGATCACTGTTAGGTTGATACGGCACCTAAAAGGGGATGAATTATGTTTTAAAAGATTGGTCTAAATAATCAAATCAAGTTTAACAATATACGGAAGCTAAATCACAATTTCAATTCACCAAAATATTTAAACAATGCAAAATAAAATAAAATAAAATAAGTGCTTAAAAAATAAAAAGAATGTGAAGAAAGATATACCCGATTTATACTAGTTCAGAGCAATCCACTTACCCCTATATCTAGTTCCCAACACCACTGTTGAGATGATTGCACTATTTCAACAAAAGAGTGAAACGTTTAATCTTACAATCCTTTTTAAGGCTCAAGGATAACCTTTCACTATAACCTTTCACTCAATTACTTTTCCTTAGGAAGAAGAATAACCTCTCAATTCTTACAAGAATAATAAAATGGAGAATGAATGTTTTGCTTAATCTTATTTGGTGTTTAGAATAGGTGAGTAAAATGAATGTACAAAATCAAAGCTCAAGATGTCTAACATAAAACTACACAACATAAATAGCACAAGATTTTGCTATATTAAACTTAAGAACACTTCAAAGATAACTCTAATATGTTTCTTGAAAAAAAAAACTTCTACTAAAACCATACAAAATAAATTATTTATACATAAAGTTACTCAATATAGTCATTGTTCAACGGATCCTTAAGATTGTAAGTCTTTAATAACATTACCATTGTGAAATATGACTATTCCTTAAATACCACTCTATTTTCGTAACCTTAGTTCAATCAATAAACAAAATCGGCCAACCGACCTCTGTTCTAATAACATTTGGTCAATCACACTACACATTTGGTCGACTAATCTATATTTATCAGGAAAACTTCGGCGACTCAAAAATCACTTAAACTTAACCATTAATCCAACCCAAACGCATTTTATACTTAAAACCACTTAAGTTATCTTTAAATTAAAGTTTCAATTCATACTAATTGGCTAACCTTACTAATTCATGCTTTTTTAGTCAACCAATTCATACACCAACAGGTTTTTCCACATACACACATTAAACACATAAGTCTTCTTAATTATTCACTTAGATGTTATTGAAATAAGGGAGGTTCTAATATTAGTTTTGATGATAATAAAACATGTTTTTTTACTAATGTTTAAGTTTATTTTGTTAATTTCAAAGATAATTTCATTATATTGATGTTTTAATATGGAAAGCTTGAAGCTTGAAGACCAAAATTGAAGTTAATGGAAGAATAAGGAATATGGTAGCTTCAAGACCTTAGTTGGGTTATTTCACATGTGTATATAAGTTTTACGTAATGTTCAATTGATCAAAGGGTTCAAAATTATCATAAATTGCATATGATTTTATAAAAGTACACAAGACTCCTATCATATAGGTCAATTCATGTGTTTGATTTATTTAAATGATTTAATAAGCCAAATAGGCTTGAATTATGTTTTAAAACTTACTTGAAGTGTTGATTAATGTTATGAAACTATTTGGAAAGGTTTAGAATTGATTTGAAGTATGTTTCATGCTTTTTTGAAGATATGTAACTGCCTAGCAGGAGACATATGGTGGGTTGAGAAATCACAGTATAGCCTTGTGTTTCCGAGACCTTTGTATAGCTCCAGAACCTACTGTATAGGTCAAACGGCTAGTTTTTTCCACGTTTTTTTGTCTTCTTTTAACCTTTAATTGACTAGTTTTTGTTAAACAACGACTCTGAACCCTTCCTAACCTATATATATCATCTATAAACATTTTTATCACTTCTTTACGCTCTAACTATGGATTTACATGAAAAAATCACTCACTCTCTCAAAACTGTTAAACATCTTCTCTGTGCTAGTTTCAATATGCTCTCTCACTCATTTAATTTGTTTTTTAGCTTGAAAACCTTTTTCTTTTTTGTTTTTTCAAGTTCTTCGGAATCTACTTGATCTTAGTTTCAATTTTTTTGCTACTTATTTTTGTTAGATTAAAGCTTGAACTCACTCTTTTGTTAAAACTATTTTTATATCTTCTGTTCTTAATTCAATCTCAATTTTAGTCTCCTTAACTGGTTTCTAAAATTATAAGATTATTATTTTCTATTTACTTAAGGTGCCTAGAGTGTGTGTGATCCTTGTTTCAGATTTTTGGAAGCCTATTTTGATTATTTTGAAATCAAACTTTTAGACACTCCAAAACTATCATGTTTTCACTATTCTCACTTCAATCACATGGTTTGTTGCCTAAATCAGTTTCTAAGTGTTTAGGCTTGTTTTTAACAATTATTTTAAGTATTTAATAACATCATTGATCAATCTCGTGCATTATTGAGTATTTATTTTGGCAGATTCAAGTCTACAAAGTTATAAACACCATAGTTGTCTAGTTTTGCATGCTCTATCATTTATTCATATATCTGGGCACTTTAATCCTAATTTATTACTTCCAAATTGTTGTGTTATGTTTGTTTAACTCCTTAAGGGATTCATTGACCATATACTTGGATATTTAAAGGAATTTTTTTTTGTTAGAAGTCATTATATTCTCATTTATCAAAGCTATCTAGATTTGGTATTTAAATTTGTTTCTTTAACTTTCATCATAAATTTAAGTGTTTTGTAATTATAACCTACCATATAAAACTTGTTTAAGCATTCGAGTGTACCTTAGTTGAATCATCTTATTCATTGAATATATAAAGCCCTTATTTAATTTTTTAAAAAAGTGAAACACTTTCTTAGGTGTGTTTAGTTACTTGTAAAAGGGGATTATTGAACTTATTAAATTGTTTGGTTGATTATTATTGTTAAAGGCTCCTCTTTGTCATATAAATATTATCAAAAGGTTGCTCTTCACCTTCAATAAGAAAGATTATATCTTATAAGGGTTACTCTTTATCTTAGAAGAAGATTGTACTTTTTTTATTAGTTAATTAAATTTTCAACAAATAGTTAGAGAGTGGATTACACAATTGTTAGGGATTGCTGAACCACTATAAGTTTTGATGTTCTTTCTCTCCCTTATCTCCTTATTAATTACTTAATTGTGTGGTTTTCCATTAGTTTAATTGTTATCTTTCGACATTAGTATTTCCATATCATTCTTGGTTGAATCTTGATTTAGTGACTACATGTAGTTTAACTTATTTTAGGTGACTAGTTTAATTGTTTGAAAAAGTTTTAATCACTCAATTCACCCCTCCCCCCTCTTGAGTGGCTTTGAGGTTTACTTATTCATTTTCTAAGTTGTGTATGTATGACTGAACATGTATAACCTCTTAAATCATCAAATCAAAACTAAGTAAAAATTACAAAAATATGTAAATAAGCTTATATCAAACTAATTTGCTTCTTAAGTAGGGATGTCAAAAATAGACTCGACCCGATAACCCGACCTGTCTGACCTAGACCATACCCGACCTGACCCGATTTGACAAAAAAAGTTAACGACCCGAACCTGACTTGGATGCATAATTAGGAGGAGTTATATATGTTTGTTATATGTGGAAATCTTCTTGATAGATGAATGATTGCATGTATGATATTGAATGAGTCTGTGTGATGATTAAGTTGGTTAAGGGTTGAATAAATGAATAAATTAGTATAAGTGAATGAATTAGTAACTTGGTTAAAATAGTATGACTTATGGGATTAAGTCTTGCATTATATAATTTGTGGTTGTTTAAGTGAATTAAATTGTGTTATATTGGGTTAATAAATGATTAGGATTGTGTTTTGATATAATTGAGCTTGATTGGAACAGACGAAACTTGACCTCCATAGGGTCGGTCGACCGAACATGGGACAGTTGAAGGTCAGTCGATCGATCATAAGTATTCGATCGACTGAAAATTACAAAAATGAGGCAGACTTTGAACAATGGTCAAATTTTTCAGCGGTAAAAATAATAAATATTTTATAACATTATATGAATGTTAGTTAACGGGAATATTGATATTTTTAAGTATAAATATGTGTTGTATATGTTGTGTTTGAGATGTATTTATATATTGAGATTGAGTATTCTTGCGCTTGTTTATGTATGTCTATGTGAGTTATGTATACTTATGAGTATTCTTGTTATTTTTTGTATTGCATTTCATTCATAAGTTTTAAGTGAGCCCTTATATACCTTGGTGAGTCAAAATTGATAAATTGTGTAAGATGTGGTTATAAGGAAGGTAGAATTGTAACTGATTTCATGTAAAGGTTATTCTTGAGTCTTAAAAAAGAAGAGTATTATGAGGTTCTCCTTTAGCCTTAGAGAAAGGATTAATAAGTTATTCCTTAAACTTGAAAGAGAAAGTGAAAGGTTATCCTTGAATCTTGAAAAAGGAATGTATTTCTAATGTTGTATTCTTATTTATTACATTAGTGCGAAAATCTCAATAGTAATGTTGGGGTCTAAACGTAGAGGTAAGTTGATCGCTTCAAATTAGAATAAATCATTTGTGTCTCTCTCCCTTACTCTTTTACTTTTATAAACTTATTTTTATTATTTAATTGATTAATATTTAATTTGATTAATTAAACTGTTGTTTAATTTCCGCATTTAAATAAATTGGTAAAAGATTATGTTTTGTAACTTAAAAAGAATTTTTAAATATCCAATTCACTCTTCTTTTAGGCGCCATATAGGTCTAACACGATCCATAACACTATCTGGCGCATGTAACCGACTTTTCCTGCTTGATTGGGCCAGTCAATTTTCCTGCTTTTAGGTCTGGGTTTTCTAAGTGTTTTGGGCTGAATCAGATTATTGATTTGGATCTAGGCCTAGACAACATATAGATTTGAACCTAAATACTATTTTAAACCTATAGGATTTATGTTGGACTTAATTAAGGTATTTGTAAGGCCCCAAAATATACCATAGTTGAAAGGATACATGTTTATGGAAGTATATGTGAGATAGGAGTTTAAATTGTGCTATGATGTGAATGTGGAAGACATAAAAATTATCAAGTGACAAGTTAAGTTGTTATATGAAAATTAGAATGACTAAGCCTATGAATTGTTCCTTAATATGTATATATAAAAAGTCAGAAATAGATTTTGAGGTCTTTTAGATAGCTTTTCCCCTTTGTATGTAGTTTCTATAGCATCAACAATAAGACCATTTGGAATTCTAAATCATGAGATATGAACAAACGATCACAAGTTGCTTCAAAGCAGAGGCAGCATCAAGTTACCTTTTTCAACCTTAATTTCGAAGGTCATAGAGCCAGAATTAAATCAAAGTCTCTTCTAGAGATATTTACACTTATATC
>JAOXYD010007780.1:0-15318 GCA_028565735.1 Pinacopodium congolense | reverse complement strand
AGAAGAATAAACAAGAAGAATAGTTGGCATAGCAAAGTAAAACATGAAATTCGACTATGTAAGAAATTATGTATGTTAACAAAAAAAGCTATTACACTGAAACACATACATACACAGATGTAAAATTAGAATGTATTAAAGTGAACCCTGACGACATCTAGATGAACAATAGATGTAGTTGAATGAACTCATAAGGATTCAATTGACTTGGGAGGTGCTTAATAGGAACACATAAGTTTTTCTAACATATATAGTAGTCAACTGGGTACTGAATATTGTAGTTGAAAAATGATATGGTCAAATTGATTGTTTTAAATAGATATTGGTTATGTTTCGGCCCCTAATTTCATATTTATACATATTTTTTTTTTTGGAATTGTTTAATTTGTAAGGAATAGAGATTACTTGGATAATTTTGCAAAAAGATAGCAAATTGGCCATTTTCATAAAACTATATGTGGGTCTGGACAGACCCATGTATAACTCCCACAAACTTATATATAAGTGTTAAGAATTAGTAGATATATAGCCGTTGACCGCCCGCCATATAGCGTTGAGTTAACTCATTGTATAATGTCCATCTAGATATATCTATACCAAATCTCCAAGATTGCAATTGAGCATGAATCCAATTAATTCTTTTGTCTTGTAAAGACCAAGTTGCATGTCTGGAAGCTGTAAAAAGGGTGAAAAACATAGGAGACACGCATTAAAAGCACTCATTGAATATTCATGGAAGAAGGAAACAAATCTTTAGTCCAACCTCAATGTAGACTAAATCCAAAAATGAATTAGTAACGAATGAAGTAGTCAAACATCTAGATGCTAGTATCATCTTTCCTATTTCTGATTCCACTTAGGTTAGTCCAGGTCTGGTGATACCAAATAAAGGACGGACTACTGTGATGAAAAATGAGTAAGAAGAATTGATTGCCACTAGGAAAGTAACAGGATGACGTATGTGTATTGACTATCACCAGTTAAATGACGACACTCAAAAAATCACTTTCCTTTACCCTTCATCAATCAAATTATTAAAAGATTGGTTGGGAACAGTTTTCATTATTCCTTAGATGGGTCTAATGGGTATTTGCAAGTTCTTGTTACTTTTGAGAAATAGCAAAAGATGACATTCATCTGTCGTTATGATACCTTTACTTATAAACGCATGTCTTTTGGTTTGTGTAATGCTCATACCATTTTCTAACGATATATGGTTACTATTTTTGCTGATATGATAAAGACTTTCATTAAAGTTTTTTTGGATGGTTTTTTTGTCTTTGAAACATCATTTGTTACATGTTTAGAAAATCTAAAAAGATATTGAAGAGATTTGACCAACTTGGTATTAAATTGAAAAAAAAATACCGTTTCATGTTGCAGTAGTATATTGTATTGGGTCAAAAGAATTCAAGTAAGGGAATATAGGTAGACCCCACAAAAGTTAAAGTGATTGCTCAACTTCCACCACTTAATTCAGTTAGAGTAATTCAAACTTTTCTTAAACATGCTGGGTTTTATAAGCACTTTATCCAGGATTTTTTTCGAAATATCCAATCCACTTACCAAGTTGTTGACCAAGGACACTATCTTTAACTTTGATGATAAATGCATGCATTCTTTTTAGTTATTAAAGAAGAAGCTCACTAATGCATTTATTTAGGTATATCAGGATTAGTCTCTACCATTTGAGTTGATGTATGATGCAAGTGACTTTGCAGTTGGTGTTACCCTTAGGCAAAGGAATGGCAAAATTTTTCTTTCGAGTTATTATGCATGTTGTACCTTGACTGATGTCCAGAGGAATTACACCACAACTTAGCAAGAAATGTTAGCTGTGGTGTAAGCTTTCGAAAAGTTTTGGTCCTACTTAGAACTTCCAAAGGTCATAGTTTATACAAACCATTCATCTTTAAAGTACTTGATGAATAAACTAAATGCTAAGCCACCATTGATTCGATGAGTTTTCCTTTTGCAAGTGTTCGACAATAAAATCAGAGCTAAGAAAGGAAAAGAAAATTTTGTGAAAAATCATTTATCTCATTTGGATGAAGTAGTTATGGTGAAAGAAGAAAACTAAGACTTTAAGGAGGTCTTCCCTGAATAGCATTTTCTAGCCATGCATAATTTTCCATGTTATGTAGATATTGTTAATTAGTTAGCTGGTAATGTTCAACCTCTTGATTTTTCCTACCAATAAAAGAAGAAATTTTTTTTAGAGATAAAGAGATATCTTTGGTATGACCCTTTTCTATATAAGATTTTTACTGATAAACTCATTAAAAGATGTGTGTCTAAAGAGAAAGTTTCGTCCATTTTAAGTCATTACCATTTTCGGGGGATCAAAGGACACTTTGGACCCACTAAGACTACATATAAGTTATTAAAGTATTGTTTCCACTAGCCTACCTTGTTTAAAGATGCATTCTGATTTCTCAAGTCTTATTACAATTGCCAAAGGGTTGGAAATATATCTAGGAGATATGAAATGCCACTAAATAGCATTTTAATATGTGAAATGTTCGATGTTTGGGGTATCAACTTCATAAGACCTTTTCCTACGTCATACTCTAACTAATACATCTTAGTAGTTGTGGATTACTTAAGTAAATGGGTTGAAGTAGTTACGCTTTCAACTAAAAATGCAAGAGGCGTAGTTTGATTTTTAAAGAAAAATATTTTTACATAATTTGGACACTAAGATAAAATATAAGTGATGGGGGAATGCATTTTTTCAATAAAAATTTTGATTCCCTTTTGACTAAGTATGATGTCACTAATAAGATTGTTATAACTTATCATACTTACACTAGCAGTTAAGTTGAGATTTCAAATCGAGAAATTAAGAGAATTTTGGAAAATACCGTGAGCTCTTCGAGAAAGGACCAATCATTGAAATTGGATGATACTTTTTGGGCTTATCGAACTACTTTTAAGATGTCCATAGGGATGTCTTCATATAAGTTGTTTTATAGAAAGTCTTCTCATTTATTTCTTAAGTTAGATCATTTTACATATTGGGATATCAATTTTCTTAATTTTGATTAAAGAAAAATGGGTGAAGAAAGACTTTTGCAATTGAATGAGTTCGATAAGCTTTACCTTGATATTTATGAAAACTTGAAATTGTACAAAGAGCAAGTCAAAAGATGGCATGCTAAGTATATCATTCAGAGAGACATCAAAGTTAGTGGCAAGGTCTTGGTTGACAATTCAAAATTGAAGTTATTTCCTAATAAACTGAGATTGAGATGGACAGACCATTACAACATGACCAAAGTTTATCCATTCAAAGCAATTGAAGTAACCAATGGTCACTTGTCTTTTAAGGTGAATGGACAAAGTGCAAAATTTTGTGATCCTAGTTCTGTAGAGGAGTTTGCGGAGACTCTTTCACTTTTTGATCCTTGCTAAACTAGGAATTATCCTTGTTACATAGTTAATTATATGGGGCTTTATTTAATTTTATACAGTAAGACTTAGATTTAATGTTTGAATCATTTTTATCGAGTTTTATCTAGGTTTGGTGTAAGTTTCATTAGTTTATCCCTTGTTTTGGTGTGATTTATTTGATGTTTGTGTGTTTCTAATTTCAATTTTATGACAATTTGATGAACAATCCTTTGAATTTTCTTAGGACATGACTTAGGAATAATTTGGCGAACCTTAAGTTTGGATTTCAATTGAAAAGAGGTCAACATCAGCTATACAATAGTATGGTTTGACCATCATATAACTTTATTTGACTCGTGTATAATTACGTAGTTTAGAGAATAATATGGTGACCCATTACGATAGGTTCTAACCACCGTATAACTCATTAGGAATCGCTATATAACTTCACATAAAGTACAAATATGTAAGAATTTTGGCATATCCTACATACTTCTTCTCTTCTTCCTCTCTTCACTATTGTTTACCTTTTATTGTCTCTTTTCATTCCAATCCTCATTAGTTTCTTATTTCTTGACCAAATCGTGTATTTTTTGTATGAATTTGTCGCATTTTTCATCTTGTACAAGTTTCTGGGTTTAAATCATTCAAAAACTCACTAGAATCCAAAATTTATCTGTGAAGCTTCGGTTCCACTGTTAATGACAAAGACTTTTTGTCCCCTTTTTTCTTGTGATTTAGGCATCTATTTGCTTAATTTTGGTATCATTATGTTCTAAATTTCATTAGCTTTCTAATGATACCAATTTTTTTGCCTATTGTTCACGTTGAATTTTTGTGAATGTTCCAATGAATGGAATATTCTCACGACAGTCACTAAAAGAATTTTTTTTTTCTAAACGTTTTCTAACTCCTTTTAGTGTGTTTGTTGAATAATTTTCAATCAAATGGCTCCTCAAATAGCTTTTGGTTAGCCCTCATGCAAAAGATTAGCATTCGATCCCAATAGATTCCTTGCTAAGGAAAAATCATATTAGTGTCATTCTTATAAGACCAACGAATTTATTTTTAAGCGGTTGATGCAGTCGAATTTGGAAGCATAGATCGAGGTATCAAGTTCCTTCTAAGAATTATGCTAGGAGCTAGTTGATCTTGGTTCATGAATTTTGTACGAACATCAAAGAAAAGGACTGGTTTTACACTATTGAGATCAAGAGCATTGTGAAAGGTACATCAATTCATCTTGCTCATGCCATTCTTTTAAAAATTTTACATGTTCTAGATGAGGGGGATGTTTATGTAAGAGGTTGTGATCCAGTTCATGGAGATAGGGTTTCATCTTACCTTAATTTTTCTTTTTCAATTGCTACATAATCCTTAGGCTTAGTTAAGAAAACCCCTTAAGCATTTACTTCTGTCACTTTAAGGGATAGGGAGTGCATAACTGTAGCACTTTTGAGTTCTATTGTATTATCGAGAGTGAGAGGGTTGAATGAGTTACGGGTCAGTGATGCCTTCATTCTTTATAAGATTTTCCATGATTTGGGAACCATGAGAGCTTTGCCATTGGCAGTATTTGTCATCACGTCTATTCTTGATGTAATGAGGAAGCAAAAGCTTAGCAAGAACTTCTACTTTCTGTGTCTACTGAGTAGGATTTTCCTACAAGCAGGAGTTTCTACTTAGTTTAGAAGAACCCTAGGATTTAGTTTATCAGACTCATATTAATTTTGCCACACTTAAAATATCAAATTTTACTCATGTAGGAGGCCAGTGGCGTAGATTCCATGAGGGTAAGAGACCTGATCAGCCTGTTCCTGATGTCCCTCTTACAACACTAAAGGAGGCTATGGGTGAGGATTCATTTAAAGCTACACTGAGTGTTTATCCACCTCGCTCTAATTCACCTGTTATTGAGCCCCCCCCCCTCTTATGTATATTCCATAGGCTGACCTCATGACTTTCCTATTGAATATGGAGTCTCACATTAGCTCTGAGATTTCAAAGTTTTATGGTACAATTGATGTGCATTTAGATTGTATGTAGCTTCATATGGATGGCATGGATTCACTTTTAGCATGACTTAAGGAGTGTCAGAGAGCCCAAGATCGAGATAGTCCTAGTTGTTAGTCGTTTTGGATTGTTCTAACCTTTTGTTTTAAGATGTTCGCTTTTATTGTTTCTTTTCTACGAGTTTCCTTTTTTATGTGTTTCATAGTTTAGGTTTTGTTTCTATTTCATTTAAGATCAAATTCATTACTTTCATATGTATTTTGGCTTTTTAGATGTATATTGATGATCACATATTTATGATATTGAAGTATTCTTTTTGTCTCCATTCTATGTCATGCTTTGATCACTTATCTTATTTCAATTCACACAATTTCTTCACTGTGGACTCCAATGGATCATTCGCTTCCCACATTTCCGAATAGATGTTTTCTTATCTCTTTTCACTTATTGTACTTTATTGTTGTTCTAAATAGTGAGGACACTACTTAATTTAAGTGTGGGAGAGGGATACCATCTTATTTATTACACTTAAGCTTTTGGTTATCTTATAGTAGATCATCTTATTAATTTTCTCATAATAGTCTATAATTTGTGAAAAAAGTTGTGATTTGATGCTTATTATTGAACATTTCTTCTTTTGAAATCAATTATTTTGATATTTTAAAGTGTTATATGGTTAATTAAATTACTAAATGCTTCTGACTTATTTTATAATTTGAATAATGGATACCTAATGATTAGAGTGATAATCCACATATAAAATGTATGCACAAGCTTAAATAAAGTGAGTTTCATTAGAGCCATTCTCTCACTTAGTTACCTACTTCCAATTCAATGTGTTAAGGATAATTGGCATCTATCCAACTCTCTGGCCGGAGCTGGAGTCAAGGAGCTAAGCATGGAATAAGATGTCTAAAAAGGGATACTAAGATTCCATTCCAATTTTTTCTAGTGCATAGTCAATAGTACTAGGGCCATGGAGTGGGAATACTGAGCAATTTTGTAGCTTCTTTTAAGATATTTTATCATTCTAAGAAAATGAAAAAGAACCATAATTAAGCAAAAAAAATAATGAAAAAAAATTAAATCAAATAAAGAAGTGAGCTAAAATTCACTCTACTAACTTCTAACCACAGATACCTGTCAAAATAAACATGCATTTCTTTACCCCTCTTAATTGTGGACATCTGAGTCTAAAATTTGTTTATAACATATGTCGGTACCCATTTTGAATGAATTTTGAAAAGAGATTGAACTTAAGCTGATTTCCCCAATTCATTACCTTTTTCATCAAACTCATCCAGGTTTTTGGCGTAATATATGTCATCTATAAAACTTCCCTTCAGATCTTGGTAAGGGTTGTGTGACTTAAATTTCTCTAAGAATGTTCTAATGATGTTCTATAAACATAACTTATGTCTTGCATTTTAGAATACTACATCAATAACATTGGCCTTACTTTCCCATTCATCTGTTATAATTCCTTCAGGCATTTTCCCATTCGTATATCTCAACCAAGTTTGGAAAGTTATACAAAAGTTTCAATTGTCTAATCACCGAGAAGTGCACATCTAAGTGAAATAAACTACTCATGTTGGTTTATACTAACAAATGTTGTAAATAGCATGCCATATTTTTTAATAAGATATGTTGTGTCAAATGTAACAACATCACTAAACTCCTCATAAGAAATATAACTGTGTGCATCATATCAGTAAAAAAATTTTAACTCCGATCACCATCATAGTCAATAACATAATAAAATTGGTGGTCTTCTTCCTTCATCTTCATAAAAATTTTATAAAAAATTTCAACATCTCCTACTACTAGTTTTTTAAGCATGAACATATCCAAATAGTCTAAGTAATCCTTATACAAGCATGAAAGATTTTCATATCCTCTAGAACCAGTCATAATTGTCTAAAGGTATGTGCACTACCTTATTCCATACATGTCATTGAACTCCATCCCTCTTCTTATAAGAAAATTAACTGAATGATATTGCCTCATGAATTTGGTATTAATGGATTTCAATACGTGGTTGTGGATATCATCAAATTTAACTATGGATTGACACTCTTCAACTAGTCAGCAGTTTAAATGAACTTCACATCTAATTCTAAAGGATGACCTTAGTGACAACCCATTTATCACTACTGACTTATGAAAATGACCCCTAATGCATATGAAACTCCTAGACACGTACGCTTGGCAAGGGTCTTTCTTGTTACCTTTTATTGCAGCTGTAATTCCCTTCGACTTTGCGTACTATTAATAGACTTAAAACACATCTTCCCAAATAATAAACTTCATACTCGTTTCAAGCATAGAGTGTGATTCTTTGCCATCGTCAACCCTTGTTGGGCATATGACATCCATCACATTTGTTGAATTCCTAAAATCATTCACATTTATAGAGATATCACTTACCAAAGAAATATGGATTGTTGAAATTAGTAAGACTTTACAGTTGGCATTAGGAATGTGTAAATTATAATATATTCAAATGGTACAATAAACAGTAGATGACAAACCATAACTCTTTTGTAATCCTTCTGACATAGGCATAGGGATGTAGGATGAAATGCAATTTTGAAAGTGAAGGTTATCTTCAGATTCCTGGGCTAATCTATGTGGACTAAGTGAACATTAGTTTATCTCTAGAAAAGCTTAATCATTCCATAAACCTCTACAACATATATGGGAACAAACTAACTAAGCACAATGCATGGCACTGTGTTTATCCCCTTCATACATCATACTATCGTAGAAATTATTAACAAGAAAGAGGTTGGCACATGATACCTATTGTCAATGGCATCAAACTAATAGACAGGTTCTTCAACATCTCTATAGTTTTCAATCCAATGTTTAAGGTTAGGAATGGCAAGAAATCATGCCCATGAAAGATATCTATTAAATGTATAATTTAGTGAAGCAGTAAGGTGTGTAGTGTTTCCTCTGTCAAGCAAGAAGTACTCTTTCACCCATATAAAAACTTATTAATAACATTAAAACTTTTTGTTATAACTAAGAAGATGTAACATTTCAAGTGAGTGCTGTGTACTTATGAGGGTTATCTGTTTAGTTTGTAACAAATGTTTCCAAACCTTATAGTTGGTGTTAAAGGAGAGTAGACACATGAAAATCCATGACTTGTTGTGTTAAGAATGTGTGACAAATGAATGAAATGGCATCAGAATGCAACCAAGTAAAATGTCATTGTATGTATGAAACTCAATGTGTTGTAAAAGACATATGTTGATATTACACATACTTCACAACATGAATTATAATATACTTCTTCATCATTGCTTTTGAAATAGTGAATCACAACTTTTTCACCAAAATATTATGGTCTCTACTATTGTCTCATGTCTAAATTGTCTTAACACATGACCTATAGATGTAGTTCTATATTGACAATGTAACTTAAAATAGTACATATGACAGTTTTTTTAGTAACTCAGTTCAATCCAAATGAGTTCAAACCATTCATCACTGGTGCATAGAAGTTATGAATAAGTTTGATTGAAATTAATGAGGTAGTTGTGTAAATTAGTGTGGCTATGTTGTAAGAGCGGCCTTAAGGTCAAATTAGGGTTGATAGACTTAGCAAATTCATGCAAATATCAAGTATAGGGGTCATATTGGGAGATTTATTGTAGTTGTATGATGTGAAAGTAGTGCAAACCCCCTTCTTTCCATGTGTAAGCATAGGAACCACTTATATGTATTAGTTCCTTGCTTCATAGTGCAAATTTTGGCACAGCATCAATCATATACAAACCATACATCATGTTCATATCTACACATATAGGAGAAGGTGTTGGTTATAGTGGAAGGGTTATTGGTGGTAAAAGGCATACTTGTTTTCTATCTTATTTTAGAAAGGTTATTATGTTCTCTACATAATGTATAGACATGGAAATGAAAATGACCAAAATATTGTTAACCACTATATATTGTAGTTTTCACTAGAAAAACATGACCATACCTTTGAAAACATGTCAAAATTATAAGGGAGTTTTTCATCCAAAAAGAAGGTGTATGCCATTTATGACATGCCAAGTTATTTTATTACCCATACCATCTCTTATATTTTACACTAGCCATCTACGAATCCAACTTATGATAATTAATAATAAATCATCTCCTTTAAGATACACAATGCAAATAATGTTGTGATGAAGTATATGAGATAGTTAAAGTTCCAAATGCAATTGCTCGTTCAGAGGTACAACTAGTTAGAAAAGGAAAATGAGTTACCGAAACTCAAGGTTGATAGTCCCTATTTTAGTTTTGATATGTCAACTATGTATACCATGACATTATAATATTCCAAGTATATGCATTTATAAGTAATACATCATTAATATATGAGTGTCATGCTGCCGTAGGTACAATGTGTTCCCCTCTTGAAAAAGGTGAAGATAATATCAACTCCTAAAAACTACCAACGATGACAATATGAAAATGAACACACACAAAAAAAGAAAGAAAGGTAGAGGTCATTGTGATAATTGATGATGAAGACATTGATGACGATGAATTCATATAGGAATTATGGTTGATTGATCTACCTCGCCTAAAAAATTATCTTGTTAATTTTGGCATATGAAATATGCATGTCCCACTTTTGTAGGTTAATAGGACATTAAATTGTCTTATTTTGTTATATTTTGTATGCCTTATTATGATTGATATGCCCGAGCACTAAATTTAAAATACATTATGTTGAGTTAGGAGATGAAATTGAAAATAGACACGGTGTCATGGGGATAGTCCATGTAGGTTATACGAAGAACAAAATCTATTTTGTATCAGAGAGTTTGTAATCAGAGTATTACACTCCATCGAAGCATTGATTTTAGTAGACGTTATTGCAATACTTGTTATGTCATTCAACTATTTCATCTACATTGAACCAAGGGAGATTAAAATCACATGTTTTGATGATAAAAAAACATTATTGTTAATAGTGTTTAAGTTTTGATGCATTAGAAACATATGTTTATGTAAAAGTGCAAGAACATGTATTGGAGCCCAAGGTCAAAGAGTTTATATGAAGAAAATATAATTGGAAGCAGGCATTGAAGTTTTCAAGTGAAGATCAAGACATGAAAATCAAGCTTGATTAAGTTTAGGAAAGTGTTTTAGAATGTAAGTTTCCTAAACTTAATCTTTATCAATGTTTAAAAGGGCTCTCACATTTGTAAGACATATTTGCATATAGGTTTTGAGTACGTTTGTCTTAAACTTTTGATGTGAATTTAGGTTTATAAATCATTTATAAAGGTTATTGAATTTGTAAATCAATAGAATAGTAACATGATTCCTGTGAGAAATTACACTATCACCCATTGACATTTATATCACTTTAAATTAATTATTGTATAGTATCATATGGTTAACCTATCAAAATATTGTAACAAGCCACCTATACATGTCATTAAAACACGTTTTACACGTAATTTCACATTCTACAGATTAGATAATCATATGTAACTTTATATTTACTAGAGAAAATAATACATAAAAATGTAACGTGTTTCCATTTCTTTAATACTAATAAAATACAACAGTTTTTAGACGATATCATGGTTAGTTAAAAGGTTATGTGGTAATCATCATACCACCTACTTGAATTAATAATTTTTTAAAGTTGTCATACATGAAGTGCATTATATATTTTGTGTATAGTATTTTTTATATCTAGATTATAAGGATCAACTATGAATTACCAACATATCATGCCAAATCACCTTTGATCATTACATTCATAATCAAGATAATGAGCATCCCTACATGCTATAACAATGGGAGCATAATGGACCATTAAACCAATATACTATGCTCTGACATTTATTTAAAAACTAATGCATTTGTAAATGTCACAATTAAAGCCTATCAAAATTTCACATTAGATCATTTTATAGTCTCTCGGCTCCTTCCTATCTTAGCAGCACCCTCATCTTAATACATTAATATAATTAATGCACTTAATATGAAATATATACCCATGTGTTAAAAAGTTATATCAATTTTAAAACCCGAGTTTCATATATAATAGTTCATACATCATTATCTTATTCCCTATTAGTAGTAGACTATCATATTGATATTATGATTGATATTATAAGTTTCTATGTATGCATTCCACAATTTCATAGGCGTACTATAGTAATCATGTTTTCTTTATATAAATCTTTGCTCATAGTCTCTATATCAATGTCGATTTCCTATAATCCTCTACCATTATGTTAGGGACAAGCACAAAGACTCTTGTTCTACTATCTTGCTTTATGTCCAATTCTACAAGATCCCATATCCTATCTAAATTTAACAACATCAAATTTTCACATGATTATGTGGTATATAGGATCTTTGTTCCATTATATTTATGGATCATCGAGAAGTGCAAATCCTATTACCTTATTTCGAACTGTATGGAGAACAAAATCCCAACACTATATTGGACAAGAGTCAATTATAAGAAACATGCTTACAGTGCTAGGACTCTATCGATGTTCATCTTTACCACCTATGCATAGGTGTCCATATAGTTAATACCGTACAACTAAGTATGACCTCTAGACACCATCAATGCTTTTTATCTCTCTTATACACACCCCCAGTATTTCATTAGTCCCATCGACTTAGACCAACTAAGAATATTACCTTCAACTACCTAAACAATCCTTAAGTTGTTTTTTTTTCTCCTCTAATGCATTCATTTTCACTTTTGCATCACTGTCCCTATTTCGTTTCCGAGAAAAACCTCATCAACATATTCATAAGAGTCAATAGAAAGACAAAACAAACTGATAATGATGTTACCACAGTCATCACTTAGTTCATACATACTTTAATTATCTTATTATTAGGATACATTGCACTTATTACTTTAAATGTGACAATGCTTATATTTGTATTACTTTTATTTATTAAGTTGGTCAGCTGGATGAATACACAACTTGGTACCCTTCTGTGAAAGCTGACCAAATGTTCAGGGTTGTATAGAATGAATGAATCAAACCATAAGGCGGCCACCAGAGTATTCACTTCCTCCATTTTTATGTAAGAGAATGTTGAAGGTTTAAACCTTAAAAAATTATGACATTAACCTGATATGTTTATCATTTCATAAGTACCTAAATGGACATTAATGTCACTTACATTTTATAAATTAACAATTGAGATTTTCATATTGAATTATATCTTACCCTTAATCCATATATGTAATCCACTCCAATTTGTGGTTTCTTAATAACTAAAATGTAGGTAATTTAACATCAATTCCCATAACTTCATTCTAATTTCTTTACTCCCCTTCCTAGTCACATTTTTCACTATAAAATATTCATGCTAAATAGTATTGTCCCATTAAGATGATAAAGGGTGCTATTTGCATCAAATTCTTATGAATTCTATATGCATTACACATAAAAAATATTTAAATTTCGAAAATTTACACTTCCATACTTATGTTAACTTTTAGGTTCATATGCAATTGATTCTTATCACCAAAAGAACATTATATAGCAAAATTAATAACCAATTTTTTATATACATTTCATATAACTATTCCAAATCCAGTTCACTTCTTAACTGAACAATTTTATAAGAAAACCAACATAGTTTCTACTTTCAAGTTCCTAATTATAATATAGATGAAAATATTTAAATTTTATAATTTAATCATTCAACTCATTTGTTCAAAACTAAGTTTTGGTTAGATTATGTTTTTGTAGTAAATTCCACTTAACAAATGAAATATCAGTAAGTTATTGAGGAAAACATACAAGGGCATGATCTATGTGGGCTTTAACCACTACCTCATTAGTTGAGATATCATAATGAAGAAATTTTCTAACAAGGTTCTGGTTACACTATCACAATGAATGAAACAGTGTCACTACATACTACTGTCCCAAGTATATAACACGTTTGTGCTATACCACTAACCTCCTAGCGAACACATGTCATTTGGCTATAAATTTAAACCAATTCAAAAGTCATGCTTCTTTATCATTAGAAATTCTACAACATAGATGTTATAAGTACTCTTCAAGTTTCCATTTCATAGTTTACATGACTTACAATTCTCCACAACTTTATTCATCTATTCCATCTAGGGTTTTCCTAGCTATCGTTGGATATAAGGTAAGTTCCATTCATCTATTTTCAACCTTATCTGCCTGTATGAGGTAATTTCCATTGTGATTTCCCTTTCTTAATTGATGCTCTAACTTCACTTTCTTATAAGCACTGCTTGATTCCAAAACATTGCAATGTTTTGGGGATAAAAGGAGACTACTCTACCATAAGGAGGTTGTTTCGATGGTAGGTCTACATAATTATAAAAAATCTATATTTTAACGGCTTTTCCCTAATTTTTTTCACTTACATTGAACATATCTGCTGATCAAGGAGGTCAAGACGATGTAACAACTTATGTCGGGTTGAATTCTACTAGTCATGTCCAAGTGCTCATAGAGTACTGTGAATCCAAGCGTCAAAAGGGGTAGTGTTTCAAATGGAAGGTGAACTATTAAAAAATGTAAGAACATATTTTCCGTATAGTTTGATCACTGAAAAGGGTTTTACTTCATCATCAATATGCCAAACAAAGCAAACAAATTGTGATTAAATGTAAGGGAGATGTAAGTTTAGGAGGAGATCACAATAAGAGCATATGTTTTACGGTAAACGCTACATCAATGTCAACAGTTTTGTCCCAATCTTGGGTTTCATACATGTATTTTCCATTAAGTTAGATGGTGCCCCTACTAAAAGAGAAGATGAAGAAGAACTTTGAAATATTGGCTTGTAGATTAGAGGAAGTCAAACTAATGACACGATGGGAGAGTACATTTTCCCTTTAAAAAGAGTATCACGATATGAAGAAGAAGTTACCCAATGTAATGTAGGCCCATGAAGTGCAACAAAGAAAGGAAGACACTTAATATATGAATATTAATGACTAAGAACAACTAAATAATCAAAAAGAAAGTTGTTCAAAATGTTGACTAAAAAACCTCATGTCATGGGAGAGGATTCATATCCTACCATCTACGTATAACCTCTATCTGTTGTTGATAGATTTAGGAATCTAGTCTTCCTATGTTTATGAGAGTAGTAATAACCTAAACAACACTGTTCGTTATCAATAACTGTAGACATTTTTGTTACACTAGAATTGTCGCACTGCTACTTCACCATTGATGATACTTGAACTACATGCTAGTTAGGTAGTCATGTACAATAATACAATTGTTTTGGCTGCAATTAATGTTAACATATGAATTTTGCGTGAGACATTTTTTATCCTTAATATGAATGAATTCAATGCTTCTTTATCCTTCATGTTTTGACCTCACTTTACTAGTTGTTAATCTAATCCTAGTTATTATACATTTTTGTTACACTTAGAGCATATCCGAAGTTAAGCCTTTTGGATTTCATATGACTTGTGATTTTTTTTTCCTGTAATGATCTCCTCCCATCATATCCATATTAGGGCCCTCATAACTTCCATGACTTAATAGTCATATTTTATTGTAAACATAATTATGGTGCTTTTCGTACATTTTAATCACACAATTTCTGCATTTTATACTAGTATTACTGGATGTATGAAATGCACTTGCATTATATGATATTTGTGTACATCACTTGTACATTGGGTATTAGGCCACTAAAAAAATTTCTCGTATACACAATAACGTAGTTAATACTAAAAAAAATCTAACAATGCCTTCGTTTATAGTGTTCTTACTGTTCGACTAAACTATACAATGTCATTGTGCAATCTGTACTACCTTTATGAACGGGGTATATATCACACTACTAACATAGTTCATACAATGACGTAGCACAAAGACTACATGAAACTACATCACGTAACAA
>JAOXYD010007761.1:0-15319 GCA_028565735.1 Pinacopodium congolense | reverse complement strand
AGGAGTATTTGGATCAGTTTTTTATAGTGTTTATTGATGATATTTTAGTTTATTCGAGAAGCTGGAAGGAGCATGAATAGTATTTGAGGATTGAGTTACAGATTTTGAGAGATAGGCAGTTGTATGCTAACCTTAAGAAGTATGAGTTTTGGATGGAGATAGTGTTATTTCTTAGACATGTGGTATCACAAGGTGGAGTTATGCCTGATCCTACTAAAGTGAAGGCTATTACAAAGTGGGAGTCACCAAAAAGTGTATTGAAGGTGAGGAGTTTTCTAGGGTTGGCTAGATATTATTGGAAAATTGTCAAGGGGTTTTCTTGTATTGCTCATTTATTAACTAAGCTACTAAAGAAAGGAGTTCAGTATTAGTAGACTGAGAGATGTCAAGAGAGCTTTAAGGAGCTTAAGAGGTGTTTAACCTATAATCTTATTTTGGTGTTTCCTACGAGTGAGGGAGGATTTGAGGTGTATACAGATACATCAAAGATTGGTTTGGGTTATGTGTTGATGCAAAATGCTAAAGTGATAGCTTATACTTCTAGGTGGTTGAGGTTTAACGAGAAGAATTATCCCACTCATGATTTGAAGTTGGCAACGATAGTGCATGCTCTCAAGATTTGGAGACATCATTTATATGGAGAGACATTTAGGATCTTGACAGATAACAAAAGCCTTAAGTATATTATAATGCAAAGGGAGCTAAATTTGAGACAGAGGAGATGGATTGATTTACTCAAGGACTATGATTGTCCGATTGATTATCATATAAGGAAGGTTAATATTGTGGCGGATGCCTTAAGTAGAAAGAACTCAGGTATATTGGCTAGTTTAGGGGGACATAGTATGACTATATTAGTAAAGTTAAGATCATTAGATGAGCATTCAGAGGTTGATGAAATTACGGGTTTATTGTCTACCTTACAGATTCGACCTGATTTAGGAGATCGGATTGGAAAGGCCCAAGATAGAGATGCCTACCTGATTCGGATGAGAGATAAGGTATAGTAGGGTAAGAAGACTAATTTTTCTGTGACATTAGATGGGGTGTTGGTGATTGGCAGTCGCGCTTGTGTACCGAATGTGGATGGATTGAGAGATAGACTTTAAGGGGGACTCACAGTGTGCCTTATGCCTTGTATCTAGGTTCTACGAAGATGTATAGAAATCTTAGGCCTCATTATTAGCGACCTGGGATGAAGAAGCATGTCACCGAGAATTTGACGAGATATATGACTTGTGAATAGGTTAAAGTTAAGCATCAAGTCCTTGCAGGAAATTTAAGTTCTTTGTCTATTCCTTCTTAGAAATAGGATAAGCTTATGATAGATTTTATAGTAGCATGACGAGGTGTAGGCATGACTTAGTATGAGTGATAGTTGATGACTTGACCAAGTCATCTCATTTTCTTCATTTTCAGCAAATTGATTCTTTAGACAGGTTGGCTATGTTGTATATAGATGAGGTTGTGAGATTGCATAGAGTGCCTTCGTCTATTGTTTCATATTGGGATCCAAGATTTACTTCTTTATTTTAGGGTAGCTTACAATTAGCTTTGGGTACTAAGCTGAAATTAAGTACTACTTTCCATCCACAGTCAGATGGGTAATCTGAGCAGACTATTCAAACTTTAGAGGATATGATGAAAGCATGTGTGCTGAATTTTGAGGGTGATTGAGATTGATATTTGCCACCAATGGAGTTTGCATACAACAACAGTTATCACTTGAGAATTGGTATGACACCATTTGATTATGGTAGGAGGTGTAAAGATCTGATTTGCTAGGATGTTGAAGGAGCTAGAGTGTTGGAGGGTTCGAATTTGATACAGGAGATTATAGAGAAAATTTATGTAGTGAAGAAATCCCTTAAGGTAACTTAGGATCGTCAGAAGAGTTATGTGGATAAACATCATCGAGAGATGAAGTATAAGGTCGGAGATAAGGTGTTTTTGAGAGTATCACCTTGGAAATGGATTTTCCACTTTGGCAAGAGAGGAAAGTTGAATCCTAGATAGATTGGGCCGTATGAGATTTTGTAGTGAGTGGGACTTTTGGCATATATATTGGCTTTACCTCCAGAGTTATCTTAGATTCATGATGTGTTCCATGTTTTCATGTTGAGATGATACAAATCAGACCCTAGTCACGTGATTTCAGAGCCTGAGATAGAGGTGGCTAGAAATATGACTTATAGGGAGGAGTCAGTAGAAATTTTGGAGAGAGAGACTAGAAAATTGATACAACAAGAGATTCTAATGGTGTGAGTATTATGGAGTTATCACCGTCCATTGAGAGAGATTTGGGAAGTTAAGGAGGATGTTTGTTAGCACTATCCTCACTTGTTTAAACCTTAAGGTATGTGCTTAAATTTCAAGGATGAAATTTTCTTAAGGGGAAAAGAATTGTAAAACCCAGCCTAATGGCAATCCTTTAGCTACCACATTAACCTAGCCCATTAAGTTTTAAAAAGAATGGAAATTGGTGGTTCCTTTTCCAGAGGAATCTGGAAACTTGTAGAAGCTCTCAACCATCCCCATTCTTTCTTTTCTTGGTGGAAATCAAAAATAAAAACCCAATTTTGTTGCTTCTTTTCAAATTCCCTTCCATTATCACGTCTTATATTTCTCTTCTTACTTCTATTTTCTAACTTCTAGCTTTGTTAATTTTATAGAGCCAAGGCAATGGTAAAAGCTCCTTTCCTAAAGTTTTAATTTCAAAATCTAGTGAGTTTTATGTGGTTTCTCTTCAATTTTAGATTTGTGTATGATTTTGGAACTAAGTTAGAGTGTTTATTATTTGAATAAATTCAAATAGAATAAGACCAATAGTTTTGGAGCAAAGTTTTGTTTGATTAGAAGCTTCCCAATGACAATAGGATGTTCTTCTCGTTTTTTTATTCTTTCGATTATGGATTGCTGAGTTCATGTGTTTAGGCAGATTAGGGGAGCGTTAGTGAGGGTTGGTGATGATTGGATAAGATGGGAAGCTGTCGACAATAAGGTGGGGCTATTGGGGGTGATTTCGGCTAAGAAGAAGAAAAGTTGAAGAAGATGGGTGTGGGGTTATTTTAAGATTTTAGATTTAAGGGCTTTTGGGCTTTAGAATAAAATTTTGAACTTTTAGTTATATTTTGGACTTACGATGTAATCTGGGCCTAAATCCTTATTTAGGCTATTCGACTTATTAGTTAGGGGTTTAGATTATCAATTGGGCTTTGGAGATTATTTTAGTCTAATATACCTTTTATACATAGAAGCTTAGTTGGATTTGGGCCTTTAATGCTAGCCTTTTAGTCTAGCTAGGGTTAGGTGACAATGGGATCAATTAGGCTTCTAAATTGATTTTTTAAGTCTTTATTAGAGTTCCTCTTGAATAATTGGACCCAATGAGCTCTTATTATTATTATTATTTTATAAATCCTATTGAGGAATAGTAGAGCATTAGACATGATTTGAGGACTTTGGATTTCAGAAGCCTAAGTAAGGATTTTTAATTTGCCTCCATATTAATTGATTGATACCAATATTAAAAATTGAATATTTTATGTATTAAATGAATGTTGGAATTTCTTGTAATTATTTGGTTAACACCTCTTAATTTATTGTTGAATGATTTGACTAATTGTTTTTCTAAAGGTATAACCTTTTGATGAATTGTTGATTATAAGTTAATAAACCTTGATTTGCCTATTTGATTGAAAAATGGACTCAATATTTCTCTGTATTAATGAGATAAGATTAAGTGAAAAATGGATTTCTGATTAAGTGAAAATTCCTGGAACTGTGTTATTTAACTTAAGTGAATGTAATTAGATAATGTTAGTGATTGATAAAATTCATCATAATCATGGGCATTCACATGAATAAATTAATATGTCATATATGAGATAATTAAAGATTTAGATTTATGAAAGAGACAATTAATGAAATGGGTTGAGTATTAGATGGAGAATCAGATTGATTATTAGATTGAGAATAGAGAATAGAGAAATGGCTTACCTAGCACAGGTATGTTCAGTGGTCCATGTTTGATGTGATGTGAGATCGAGATTGGACTAGGTACTTGTACATGGAGCAGGTACTGGGACATCCTGAGTCTCGAGGATATCCTGTGTTTGTGTCTAGGTACTAGAGTGGTACCAGAGTATATTAAGTCCTAGGCATACTCTGTGCCATTGGTTAGGTATCGAAGTGATGATGAGATATCAGATAAGAGATACCTTATGTTATATATATATATATATATATATGTATGCGTATGCGATATTGATTATCCACCGATATTGAGATTTATGAGATTTGAGTTAACGGGCCCTTAGCTTACTAGGATAAGCAGGGGCTAATAATGCAACAATATTTTTTTATTAGCATTAATAAATGAATTTGCATCCTGAGTCATCATAAAATTGCATTTATTTTGTATTGATCATTTATAAAAATGATTATGTTTATGTGCTTATATATGTACACCTATATGATTATACAAATAACATATATTATTATTATAACAGTATAAAGGTAAATATGAAACCCTTACTGAGTTAGCAACTCACCTCTTACTTGCTGATATTTTCAGGAGATTGATTGTTGTTCAAAGACTTCAGATTGTTTGAGTTCTTTTGCTGAGAGTAGGTTGGCTAGCAGTGAGTGCCCTTACTTTTGATATTGTTTCGAGGCATTATGGAACATTTTGTATTGAACAGCTTATTATGTTTTCAAACAAATCTCAGCATTATTTCTGTTGTTTGACTTGGATTATGGGATTCAGCTTTACCTTACAAAAGTAATGGAATTTATGATTGCGTTTATTATATTTCTCTTTGAATTCAATTAAATTTTAGGAGTGTTACAGGTTAACTCACTCTATGTGCTTGATTTCTTAAGTATAATTTGTACAATGATAATGAATCCTCACATTCTTATCCTTTGTTGGTTTCTTTGGGTATTCAAGTTGTCCATTTTATTCATATAGGTTTCATTACCCCCTTTAGGTTCATTTCTCTCCAAATTTTCCAAATTACATTTCTTGTCATTAACTCTTATTCGAAAGATTTAACTTTTTTAATAGTTTTATGTCCCAAAAGTATATAGGAAAATGCTAGTTGTTTCTAACTATCCCTTTATTGCAAACTTATAGCTTAATATATCAAGTTTAAGGTCCATGTAAGTAATATATATATATATATATATACCTTTGATATTCACCCCAAGAATAACCACCAACTGATTATTCTTCAATATATTTTTGGAATACTGTAAAATAGAAAAAACGCTCGAGCAAGTGTAAGGTTCTTGTCAAAAGTGTTGTTCATTTAAAAATTTCATATTTTATTAACTTTTAACTTTTCTAATAATCAGAGACATTAACTATTTTCATTTGGTGGTATGGTGGAACAATGATATCTACATGTAATGGACTAAAATAAAAATATGATAATTTAAGAATAGGATAAGGAACCGTGTTACCTCCTATATATGCACCTTAGTTCTGGTTCATATTTATTTACTATAGCATACTTACATCTTGCAACAGATGGAAATGTAACCTCTATTATTGATGAGGATGAATTTAACATAAGATTTATTAAGCGTTTGGATAATCAAAAATAAAAAAGGACCTGAATTTGCATTGCCACTATGATTATGAATCCTACTCAATTATGGGGTTGTGAAGACAAATTCGTAAGTAGACAGTGTCAATTTTCAACACACTATTTATGCGCCTTATGTTAGCCCTATGTTAACTAACATGACTCCATCTTAGACCTGTTCCTGCATTAACCCATTGGTAAAGACAAAATGTAGTACTTTCTAACAGCTCACCTACATCCCAATGTGTAAGGAGTATGCTTCCCTATCACCTTACCAACACCCTAATATATAGAAGGCTTGTTCACTAATAAGGAAAAATTATATGTTAAATTTTATTTTAGATTGAAAAAGACATTATTATCAACTAAGATTAGCTATGGAGTTTTAAAATACATGTAAATAGTTGTACATTGTATTTCAAGAGGAGATTCTTCATAATTATTGAATAATTTTTTTATTCTTTCAAAAAGTTTCATATAGCTTTTGATTTTCTTGCAAATCTTGGATTGAATTTATTTTTTACTTACTTTTAGATTAGACTCGCATGCTTTCACCTTGTATCAAGTGGTATCAAAGCTTTAAAAACCCAAAGCTTATTCATTTGACAATGAAAATAATACTAATAATGACATTTCTAGGTTACCTAAAATTTTAAAAGTAATTAAAGAATAGAGGGAGTCAAATCTCAATATAGAATAGTAGTTAGCAAAGATAAGGTTTAGTTACAAGCATTGTTGTAAGGGGACGATAATAAAAAAATTGGGAATCTAGTTAATAGCTAAGGTTATGCTGTAAGGCATCTTCAATTTCAAAATCCTATACCCTAGGATTATAACAACAATTTCAGTGATGATGAACAAGTTGTTCATGAAAGACATGATGGAGGAGATTACGAATATAAATTAAAAGTAGATATCCTATCCTTTAGTAGCGACTTAGATATTGAAACATTTTTGGAATGGTTAGTAGAGGTAGAGGCACTTCTTTGATTACATTAAGATTCCTTAGGATAGAAAGGTCAAATTTATGGTGTATACATTAAAAGGAGAAGCTTCCATATGGTGGGATCAATCGAAGGAGATTAGGAGAAGAGAGGGTTGGAATATAGTTTCTTTATGGAGGAGGATGCAATAGTTACTAAAGGGATGATTTTTATCATCATATTATGAGCAATATACCTTTGAGGTCTATCATCAATGTCATTAAGAAAATAAGAGTGTTCATAAGTATACCTTAAAATTTTAAGGTGTCCAGTCCATGATTAGTCATCTGAAGTCCAATCCTAATAAGTTTCATGATATTTAAGAGGATTGAAGCCTAATAAAAGAAATAAGATTTAGATTCACATGGTACCCACAGTTCAAGATGTTAGGAATTTAGTGATGAAGTCAAAATAAATAATTATTGTAAAGTCAAAGGAGCTCAAGCGTTATATGAGTGAAAGGGTTTCCATTGACAAGGGAGAAAATGTGGTAAATGAACCCATTATACATAGTAGTGGTAAAAGAAACAACTCTAATGGTAGATATTCAAGTAAAGTAGCTCCTACAATTGTTAAATCCATTAATCCTTATATAAAGCCCATACCTCCTAAGTGTTACAGATGTAGCAAACTGGGCCATAAATATAATGAACATCTAAAAAAGAAAGCAATAAACAGGGTAAAGAAATATGAACATACTGTAGAGGGGAAAATTTATGCACCTAAAAGAAATGATTAGGAGCAACAAGAAGAAGAGAATGAAGATGCTTTTGTGGGAGTGATTAAGAGATTGATGATATTCGGTAAGGAGCATAATAATTCATAAACTATAAATAGTTATATACAAGGTGCATGGTGTAAGGAAACTTGTGTGACTTAATTATTGATGGAGGTAACCAAGATAACATAATCAACAAAGTGACAATGAAGAAGTTGAAATTGACCATTGAGCTACATTAAACACCTTATAACATTTGGTGCATCAAAGAATTTGGCGAGATTTTACTACAATCTTTCATAAGTAAATTTATTGTGGTTTATTTTGATACCGTCCTTATATATATTGTTAAGGATCATGTTAAGCATCTTATGAGTGTATTTTAGATATTAAAGGATAATAGATTATATGATAACACAAAGAAATCAAGAACTCCATAAACATTGTAACTCGTATAACTAAATGAATTAATAAGTGTAAGTTTAAGTGGAAGGAGGAACAAGAATGGAGTTATTCTCTTATCGAGGAAAACTTATGCTTAATTCTTATTCTAACCTTACCTGATTATGAAATTTTATTTGAAGTGGAGTGTAATGTGAATCGAGATGGTTTTATGGCTATTTTACCCCCTAAAAGATCAGCAGATTACTTTAGTGAAAAGTTAAGTGATTCAAAACAAAAATATGGTATAAATGATAAAACGATCTATACTATTATGAGAATTTTGAAGACATGGGAGAATTTTTTATTGGGAAGGAATTTTTTTTCTATAATGATCATCAAGATTTGAAATATTTTCAGAGTCAAAAGCAATAGAAGACTACAATGTATGCTAGATGGTCAAATTTTATTGATAGATTTCCTCATAGGTTTGTTCACAAAAGTGGGGAAAAGTAATGTAATAACTGATGCATTAAGTAAAAGGATGGTTATAATCAATATTTTATGTTGAATTAAGGGATTTCCACCTTATTTTGATGATGACAAAAAAATTTATTATTAATATTATGTTTAAGTGTGTTGAAAGATAAGTGTATGAATGAAGTTTGCTTAAAGTCACTTAAGGAGTGTTAAAGCTTAATTGGAGCTTATGAAGATCATTTATGGAGATTCAGAATATTGATGCTGTGAATTAGTTTGATATAGGTTTACTTATGTAATTTTTATTGTAATTTTTGCCTTTTTTTTGGTTATTTAAGAGGCTTATTCATGCATATTTACATTCATGACTTAGAAAATGCATATAGGTGTATAATCAAGAGGAATTATTGTATATGAAAAATTCTCTTGATGTATGAATTGGTTGAATAAGAATGTATGAATTAATAAGGTTGGACAAATTGCATGAATTGGAAAATACACAAAGTAAGATTGATATCTTAAGTGTTTTTTTTTTTTGTTGTAAAATATGTTGGGTTGGCTTAAAATTTTGTTGAGTTTTGTTTAAGATTGATTTTGGGTTAAGTGTAAGTTGTTTGGGCCGAAGTGTCCCTAACTTATATAGGTCGGTTGACCGAATAGGTAATGGGTTAATCGACCAAAACCATTAGTCAATCGATAGATACTAATTTAGAGCATCAGTTAAGGAACAATCATATTATATAACGATAAAGACATTGAATGATCATAACATTATTGTATCCATTAAGCAACGACTAATTGATCATTTTTGTGTATAAATAGGCTATTTTAGTATATTTTTAATATGAAGAAACTTTTAAGAATTATCTAAGAAGTCATTACAAGTGTTCTTAAGTTTTATAGCCAAGTTTTGTGAGTTTTTGTATAGTGTATTTTTGTGTTGAGGCATTTCAAGATCTTTGTTATGCATTAACTTTAGTAAGCCTCTTTCATACACCAAAGTGAAATTAAGTGAAACATTTTTCAAGAGTTGTTTTTGAGAGATTAAGAGGTTATTCTTTAGCCTAAAGAAAAAGAAAAGAGTGAAGGTTATCCTTACGCCATAAAAAGGAATGTATGTTATCTAACATTGTATTCTTGATTGATTACAATAGTGTAAAAATCTTAATAGTGGTGTTGAGGACTAGACGAAGGGGAAAATGGATCACTTTGAATTAGGATAAATCGTATCGTGTTTTTCTTCTCTTATTCTTTACTTTTTCGCATTTATATTAATTTGTTCGTTTCCATTATTTGATTAAATTGGTAAACTGGCTATGAATATTAAGCTTCCTCATCTTATAAATTTGAATTGTGTAATTTAGAAGAGTTTTTTAATCCCTAATCCACCCCTTTAGGTGCTATATAGCCCTAATAATTGGTATCAAGCGTAGGTTTTATATTAGTTTATTTCTATTGAATTAGTGAGTAAAAATCATATGGCACACATAATGAATAATTTTTCTCCCCCATCTAGCTTAGAAGGACAAAACACTTATAGAGCAACTTATTTTGATGGAAACAATTATTTGTATTGGAAAACTAGGATGATAAATTGATTAAGGTGTGAAAGTGTAGATTTGTAGCTTGTTGTTTCATAAAATACCTCTTTTCCTTCTAAACTCATAGGAAATAAAATTGTACTTAAGGAAGATAATGAGTTAAGTAATGAAAAAAAAGAAATTAGCCTCTTTAAATAGTAAAACTATAAGTATTTTATTTTGTGCATTAAGTATATAAGAGTTTAATAGAATTTTATGTGTGAAACTATATATGATATTTAGCATACACTAAAAATTACACATAAAGGTACAAATCAAGTAAAAGAGACTAAAATTAGCATGCCCACTCATCAATTTGAACTCTTTAAAATGACGCATGATGAAAATGTCCCTACTATGTATGTTCGCTTTAATAATATTTTTAGTGCTTTAAAAGATCTAGGTAAGACCTATTCAAATGTTAAGTTTACTAGGAACATCCTTAGATCTCTATCAAAGTCATAGAAACCTAAAGTAATGGCAATTTAAAAAATTAAAGATCTCAATGTTCTCTCTCTCTCTCTCTCTCTCTCACACACACACACACACACACACACACACTCAATAAGTGTATTGGATCACTACTCACTTATGAAATGGTACTAAAAGATAACCAAGAAGAAGTTGCACCAAAAAAGAATATTGTTACATTCAAGGCTATAAAAAAGGAAGAGATCATTATATGGAAACGAAGGAGAAGAATCAGCCACACTCATCACAAGAGGTATAAGAAAGCTTATGCATGGAAAGGCTCCCATCTGTAAGAGAGAACATAAGTCCTATTCCAAAAATTTGGTAATATAAACAATTTTGAATGTGGTGAAAAAGGTCATTGCCCACACCTTCAAGAAGATAAAAAGAAGGAAAAGAATAAACGGAATGATTTCAAGATCAAAGCACTAGAATCAGCATGGAACAAATCAAACTACTCCGAAAAAGAAGAAGTTGAAAATATATGCTGCACGGCACACAACAAGGTAAGTTCCCCTTACTCTAATGATGAATGTGAACTTGAATATACATATGAAGAATTATTAGAATTTATAGAAGATTTAGCTAAGACAAAGAAGAAGTTTCATGATAAAAACATGGAATCCAAGAAAATGTTAGAAGAATATAAATTAGAAAATAAAGGACTTAAAAAAGACTTAGATTAAATCAACAAATATAATGATGAATTGGTAAATGAAAATATAGCTTTAAAGAAAGAAGTAGAATCCCTTAAGGCATAACTTAAGAAATTTACTGAGGGAAAGGAGAAATTAGAAATAATGATAAATATTCAAGAATTAGGAAATAATAAACATGGTTTAGAGTATAATAACGGAGCATCTATTAGTAAGACGGTTTTCATAAAGGGAAAGAACTTAGAAGAAAAATGTATTATGAATATTCAAAATGCATTAACAAGTAGACTTCAACCTAGACATCATGCATTCATATATGCCTAAAGAGCCAGAAGTTATCCGCATTGTCGAAGAACTTTTACTCAACTTAGACAAACTTTTCAACAAAAATTCTATCATGATTTTGGGCCTAGAAATGCATATAAGACTTATATTCCATTATTTTTCTTATATTATGAAAGGTAAGAATATGTTCAATATTTTTTATGATCGTTTAGGAAATGTGAATGTTCTATAAAATGGTCGTGAAAGGTATAAAACTAACAATTAAGGAACCAAAATGATATGGATACCAAAAGTTCATTAAGTTTTTATTTTATAGGTACCTTCAAGGATAAAAAGGAATAAACTACTATTATTGAAATAGAAAATCAAAACAAGAAAAATGATGAAATACAAATTGGAAGGTACACTATTTTTGAAAAAATGATGATTTATGATAAAATTCATCATATGTGAAAATTTATGTCTCAGAATGATTAATTGAAAAATTGTAAAAATAAAAAATTTTAAAGGATTTTTCTTCTAAATTGCTTGTTCCATCTGTGCATGCATACTATCATTGCTTCGGTCAACTGATTGGAGTAGATAGGTTGTCAACCAATATAGTTAGTTCGATTGACCGATATATCAAAATTTCAGGTTTTAAGTCATAAGTCTATGCCTTCTTTTGTTTTTATTTCTCCTTCTTTCTAAAACTCCATTGTTATCGCACTCGAGATTTCTGATCCCTTCTCCTTTAAGTTTTTCAACCTCAAACGTGTTAAAAAATTTGCCACCAAGTCCTGTGCTCTTTTCCTCCATACTTTTTTGGCCATTGGAAAATGTTATTTTTATGAAAACCTTGTCCTCGTTGCGGCCTCCATTCTCTCTAATTTCCTCCATCTCTGGGTCTCCGATGAACAGGAAGCTGCAAACCTGCTTCTGGTAACACATTAAGCCTAAGCCCTCTCTCAATTTCACCCGAATTTTCATCTTAATCGATTTAGGAAAATTTTCAGCTTTTCATTTTTTAGTTATTGTTCAAGTTACCGTTTATTTTAGTAGTTATTGATGTTTTAAAAGTTAAATATAGGGCCAATTTTATTCAATTGCATTAAGAATGATTCAATTTTTATTTCATGCTTTATTTAAGGTTTTAGAATTGGGGTTTTTGAATTTCATGTTTTGAATTGAAAATTTTAGTTTAAATTGATCGTGTTTTCATGCAATTAGAAGTATAATTGATTTATTAGGACACTCAATTGCATCTGGCTGTGTTAAATTTTAATTTTCCCTAATTTTAGATTTAGTATTTAGGGTTTTTTTCACATTTCTAGTCAAATTAATCAATTTTCTATGAAATTGATCATTTGGGGGGAGTCAATAGATGTTTAAACAAGGCTTTTGTTCAATCAATTTCATATGTTTGTGTTAATTTTTACTTTTTTCCAAAATTTAAATTTAGTATTTTAAGAATTTCTGGATTTCTGGTCAATTAAATCTATTATTATTATTTTTTGAACTTGATTAATTTTAATTGAGGCCTTTAATAGTTTGAACTAATGTTTAACCATTTTTTCAAAAATTTCTTATCCTTCAAGTTATTGCTTCCACTTACAGTAAAAGGTTATATTAATTGATTTTGAATTTTCAAATGATCCTAAAGGACTACTTATTGGTTGAGTCCTATGTGCTTTAAAATTGTTTATATACACATAATGTATGCATATGGGACCATTTTGGGTTTAGAAAATAATTGAGCATTTGGTGATCTATGTACCTACTTATTTCTTATTCGTAGGTTATGTTATTAACTATAGCCAAAGAGATTCTCATGCCCTTTTTTCCATTCGTAGAGTCCCCTTTGGTGTTTTGTTGCTACATTTTAGAGATTTTTCCTTAATGCAATATCAAGTTATTTTGATTGAACTCATATCATGGTTAAAACCTAAGGCGGTGGTATCTCTAGGAGTAGGGGATCCCGTGTCAGTCAAGGGGATGAATATTTTGATATTGATTCTCCCCAGTTTCAAGATTATGTTTCTAGGAAGCTTCATGAAAGTCTTATAATTGCTCCTACTCAATTAGATTTGTTTAAGGAAAATGGTCTCATTCAATTCTTCATTGATCAAATGTTGGAATCACTCCTCACTCTTTCTTCTAGGATCAATCCCATTAATGTCAGAATTTTCTTTTGCAACATTAGAGAGCATCGAGAGAATGATGAGTATGGTATTATCTATAAAGTTGAAAATGTTTTTATTCGCCTACTAAAGACACCATAAATAACATTCTAGGAATAATAATCCTCCCAGAGTTTTCTTCCTATAATTGTCTATCTAAACATAGTGGCATTACTCATACTTTAGCCTTTAGAGTCAAAACCATCTTTAAATTAGATAATGAGGAAGACATTATTAAAAAACCTAGTGATGTGAGAAATTTGAGTGATATCCTAAATTTCCATCATTTTTTCATCAAATGAAACTTTCTTTCATCTAATGGTCACTTTAATGAGTTAGATTAAGATGATTTTTGATTTCTCTCTACCTTGATGCTTAGTGAGAAAATCTACTTAGGTGATTTATCTTTGATAAAATGATTTATTTTGTTTGTTCAAAGAAAAAGAGTAAAAATATTCCTTATTCTCTTATCCTTGGTCATATCTTCCAACATTTTTAAGTCCCTCTTATGGAAGATGATTTTGGGTGCCGTTCTTTCCTTGATTAAAACTCTCTAAAACATATGAGATTTCAATTTGTTGATGGTCACATGACTCATCCTTTTCAGTGATAACAATATTTTGCTACTCTTATTCTTCATGTTGATGATGCACTTGCTCCGAGTAGCATTGTTTCTGTACATTTTGATGATGAGAGTACATCTGCTAGATCTCCCCCTACTTCATCTAATATTTAGTCTGAGATTGTATCCCTTCATCATGAGGATGATTCCTTTAGATGCCAGATTGAGGATAATACCATTATGCTTCATGAGCATACCATCCTGCTTCATCAGATTCTCTCTCAGCTTCCTCTTATGCCTCCATGAGATTGAGGTGCCATCCTACTTCATTAGATTCTCTCTCAGCTTCCTCCTATGCCTCCATGAGATTGAGGTGCCATCCTACTTCATTAGATTCTCTCTCAGCTTCCTCCTCTGCCTCCATTAGATCTTACCTTGAGTCATTTTTTTTTATTTTATGACTTTTAGTGTTGATTATTGATGTACTTTATTACCTTTGGTGTATGACATTATATTTTTAATCATGAAATTGACTCCTTCTTATAAAGTTTTATGCTTCAAATATTATTTATGGCTATCTCATAGTTCTATAATTAAATTTTTTTTTAGAATCTTCAAATGCTACATGTATCATCTCTCTTTTTTATTTTACTTGTGTGCTCTTCCCTTTTTTGAGGGGTAGATGATTTTCTATTCATTAAAAGGAGAGTATTAAAATTGTGAATCATGCTTGTATTACATTATTTTCCATTTTTATGCATACCTTTTTAATGATTCCAAAAAGGGGGAGGGATGTGTGATATTATGTTTCATTTAAGGGGAGTATGCTTCTTATTTTCTCTAACTCTTTCAAACTTTGACTTGTTTCATGAACTTAGGGAGAGTTGCATGATAACTGTGATGTTGGCTTTGTACTTCGTAATTATGATGAATTTTAAATCCTTATGCATTTGATATATTTGGGGGAGTTTATCTCAAGTATGATGATCATGTGATTTTTGGCTTATAATTACTGATGATTATTTTTCCATAACATCACATGATTTTTTCATTACTAAAAAGGAGGAGATTGTTTCTATCTTATTTTAATGATGAAAAAACAATTTATTACTAATGCTATGTTTAAGTGTGTTGAAAGATAGGTGTATAAACGAAGTTTGATTAAATTCTCTTAAGGAGTGTTAAAGCTTAATTGGAGCTTATAAAGATCATTTATGGAGATTTAGAATATTGATGAAGTGAATTAGTTTGATATAGGATTGCTTATGTAATTTTTATTATAAGCTTTGCTTATTTCATTTTAGTTATTTAATAGAATCATTCATGCATATTTGCATTCATGGCTTAGAAAATGCATAGTCAAGAGGAATTATGTGATTAATGTGTTTTTATGTGAAAAATCCTCTTAATGTATGAATTAGTTGAATAAGAATGCATGAATTAATAAAGTTAG
>JAOXYD010007721.1:0-15320 GCA_028565735.1 Pinacopodium congolense | reverse complement strand
CCAACAAGTAGTTGGAAGGGAGACGTAGCCTATCTTTGGGGTAGGTGAACTTCCTTAAAAAATTGCCTTGTGTCACTTTCTTAACTCTCTTATTACATTTATTGTTACATTGGCATTGACATTTTATATTAGGTTGAATTGTGGTTTAGTGATTGCATTTAGTTTTCCAATTAAATTAGGTTGCTAGTTTTGAGCTTGCGAAAAAGTTTTAAAAAGTTTTAATACCCAATTCACCCCCCCTCTTGGGTGCCATAGGACTTACAGTGGCCTATATGCATTATATGAAAGATTTTGCATTTGAAAAGAAACTATGCCTTTTTTAAGGAGAAAACATATTTCTCCTAGATATGGATCTTCATGCATATAGGCACGATGAATGTTCCTAGATTGAGATCTAGAAGATGATGCACCATTATCAAAAGATAATCTAGGAATATGCTCTTTATAAAAAAATTTTCCTTTTAAAAAAATAATCTTGGCATTAGGTGTTCCACTCCCTTCTGTAAAAACTAAGTCACATTTATCATTGGAGGCCTTTTGACCTCCAAGAATATTATCTAATTTTCTTTTCCCTTAGTAAACTTTTCTAGGGATTCTTTAATACCTTTTATCCCATTCTTTAATTAATTATTTTCATCCATCATTTTCTTCTTATCATTATCAAAATCCACACTCTTAGATTCTAATGCATGCAAATCATTCTTCAACTTTCTTTTTCTACTCTAAGATCATTAATCACTAAGATCATTAATCACTATTTTGCATTCCTTATGTTTTGAGGACGATTTCTTCCTTTTTGGAATTGCACATTCTAAGCATCTAACCAATTCATCATAGCTTAAACCAACATTTACAAGCATATTCTCATTGTCATCATTATCATTAGAGGGTGAAGAAGATGGTACCTCGTTATCCAAAGCCATGAGATAAATTTTGATGCTTTCATCTCTGGAATTTTCACTTCCCTCTTCGCTTTCAGTCTCTTACATAGCTTTCAAGGCTTTCTTTTCTCTTCTTTCCTTCTTGTTACTTCTTTCATCCTTCTCATTTTCCTTGAGAAGTGGGCAATTAGTCTTCAAATGTCTCGATTTCCTACATTCATAACAAATGACATTAGTAGATTCTCTCTTATGATCATACTTACTCTCTTTTCTTTGAAAGTGACTTCTTGTTTAGGATTTTGTTGAACTTTTTGGTAAGGAGAGCTATCTCTTCTTCACTTTTTTCCTAAGAGCTCCCTTCTTTTCTAGACTCCTCTTTTTTGGCTTTAAATACCAAGTTCTTCATTCTTGATGAAGCTTCCTCATCTTTTTCTTTTGTATCCTTCATTGTTATATCATATGCAAGCAATGACCCTATCAATACTTCCAAAGGTAAATTATTAAGATCTTTAACCTCTTGAATAGTGGTAACCTTAGCCTTCCATTTCTTTGGCAAAGATCTCAAAATTTTTCTGATAATTTCAACATTAGCATGTGATCTTCCTAAACACTTCAAAGAATTTATGGTGTTACCAAATCTAAAATACATGTCAAAAAATGCTTTTATTAGGATGTATAGAAAAAAATGATAGAGATGAATGAGCATGGACATTTTAATTTCTTTCACCTGGTTGGTACCCTCATGATTAACCTCTAAAGTATAGAAAATTTCTTTAGCTGTTTCACACATAAATATGTTATTTAACTCTCTTATACTTAAAGCATAAAATAACATATGAACAACTCTATTATTAAGTAAAAGCAATCTTTCATCCTCTACATTCCATTCCTCTTTTACCTTAGGAACTCTTTGGTCATTCTCAATCTTAGTGGGAATTTAAGGACCCCCATTCACTATATCACACAACTTTACATTTTTGGCTTGAAGAAAGAATTTCATCCTAGTTTTCCAATATATGTACTCATTTCCATGAAAGAAGGGAGGTTTACCAATATTTTGAGCTTTAAAACTAGTCCAACTACCCAAATAAGCCATAATGGACTTTTCTCACAATTTCATTCGAAACTAATACAAGAGTGAGACCTAGGCTCTGATATCAATTGTAAGCCCTATGACACTTAAGAGGTGAGTGAATTGGATGCTTTAAAAAAAATTTATTAATTAAAACTAGCAACTTAAACAGATTAGAATCTCAATGCAATCACTAAACCAAGTTTCAACTTAAAATGATATGGAAATGAAAATGCCAAAATGAATGTAATAAATTAAAATTCAGGTCACGTCACGCAACCAGCAATGAGTAAATGAATTAAGGGAAAAGAGAGACACGATGAAATTATAGAAGTTTACCTACCTCAAAGATAGATGCATTTTCTTTTCAACTACTTGTTGGATGATTTTCACTAATTAAACAAAACAAGTACAATCTTTTTATAAGTTGAAGAGTAACCTTTATAATCTTACTTTCTAAGGGTGAAGAGTAACCCTATCCAAGAATCAATCTTCTTATTGAAGGTGAAAAGTAAACTTTGATAACTCTTTCAAGGTAAAGAGAAGCCTCTATGACTCATAATTAACCAAATGATTCAATACTCAAATTTAAGTAATCAAATACACCTTAAAAGATGTTTTACTCAATGCACAATTAAAGTAAGACTCGTACGATTAAGTTTCTAATACTGTTGCCAAGGATTTGTTAGTGTTACTAGGATAATTTAGAGTTATTACTTTAATAATATTTTTATTTTTATTCTTTTTTAGTTTTTAAATTTATTCATCATATACAATTGATTATTTTACTCTTTTTATAGGTAATTTCTATAATTTACGATTAGAAGCTCATCCTTGACCTTGTTAAAATTGAACTTAAGATCGACAAGTTAGCTCGTTGAGCACAAAGATAAAGGCTTAAGTAAGAGGAAGAGGTAGGAGCAAAATATGAGTAGTTGGTAGACATGATAGAGGAGAATAGACCTCGTTTTTTCATATTACACAAAACCATTAATAAATGAGATGCAATTAAACATTATGAGACCTTTAACCAATATGAAAAGTTTGAGATCATATCTAATATTTTACAAATGGTCCAAAAATTTGTTTAGTTTGATGAACTACTTGATAAGGATCTCAACTAGAGCTTTTAAACATAAAGATTGATAATTTTAGTGTAGTACATAAGCTAGTAGCAATGATGTTTTGTGATTGGTATGGTATAAATCATGTTAGTTAAAAGATTGAAGTACGCAACATATTTACCAAACCAGAACAAATAGACTACATAGGGCCTAATCTAATAACAGATAAACACTATAGCAATACCTATAATGAGAGATGGAGACAACATTCCAAATTTTCATGAAACAATCAAACTAAAACAAAACAACCTCCTTCAAGATACCATTAGTAACATGAGAAGATGCCGAGACTAGAAGAATTGATGACTAAATTCATATTAACATCTAAAGTTCACTTCAAAAGTCTAGAAATCAGATAGCTTCCAAAACCACAATTCACAACTTAGAAAAACAAATTGGATAGCTTCGAATAGCTTCCCAAGTTGATTATTGAGATAACCTACAGAAGCTTACCAAGAAGCACAAAGATGAATCTAAGAGAGCAAGTTAAAGTAGTGAAATTGAGAAATGGAAAAGGGTTGAATGATGAGCTTAAAGAGAAGAATACACCAACTATTGATGGTGATTTAGTAAAAGAAGAAGTTAAGAAGGATGACAATAACGAGAAGAAACATTTGATGAAGGAGATCAAATTGAGACCACCCTACCCTGTAAACCAGAAGCAAGAGTGCATGGATGCATAATTCAGTAAATTTATTGAACTCTTAAATAGTTTCATATTAACTTACCATTTAATAATGCTTTGTCCTAGATTCCTAAGTATGCCAAAATTTTTAAAGGGCTTCATAACAAATAAGAGGAAGTGGAAAGAGCTTTAGAATGTTAATCTAAGTGAGAATTATTCCACCATTATGTAAAAAAGCTACCAAAGAAGATTCAAGATTCAAGGAGTTTTACCATCCCTTGTTTAATTAGTAGTTTAACTATTAATGGAACTCTAGCTAACCTAGGGGCAAGCATAAACTTAATGCCATATAAGATGTTAAAAAATTAGGGATGGGGGAACCAAAAACAACATGCATGAGTATCGAGTTGGTTGATAGGTCTATCAAATATCCTAAAGGCATTATAGAAAATGTGTTAGTTAAAACTGATAATTTCATCTTTCCAATAAACTTTGTCATTTTAGACATGAATAAGGATATTGATGTACTTTTATTCGTAGAATGTCCTTTTTGAGAGGAGGTTGAAGCACTCCATTAAAGATTCATCTATGCTAGAATTGAAAAAACTTCAAGATGACTTCGAATATGCATTTTTAGGTGAGAATTATAATCTTTTTAGTAATTATAGCTACCAATTCAAACAGGGAGTATAAGGAGAAGCTACTACGAATTCTAAGAAAGCGTAAGAGAGCTATATCATGAAATATTTCTAATATTAAAGGCATCAACCCTTCCTTATGCATCCACAAAATTTTAATAGAGGAAGATAACAATCTAATTGTGCAACCATAATGGAGACTCAACCTAAATATAAAAGAAGTTGTAAAAATATATATAATTAAACTCTAGGATGTAGGAGTTATTAATCCTATTTCTAATAATTTTTGGGTTAGCTCTATATAGGCTATATATGAAAAAAAAGGCATGACGACAATACCTAATGACATGAATGGGCTTATTCTAATCAGGGTCGTCACTAAATGGAAAGAATGTATCGATCATCAAAGACTAGATGATATATGAAGGAAGAACCACTTTCCATTATCTTTCATCGATCAAATGATCGAATGATTTTTAGGCCATATGTACTATTTCTCCTGAGATGGGATGTCAAGATACTTTTAATTTCTTATGATACCTAAAGATTAAGTGAAGATAACATTTAATTATCCATATGGTACATTCACTTATAGATGAATTTCGTTCAGCTTATGTAATACACTAGCTACCTTCCAATGATGTATGATGGCCATATTTAACAACATTATGGAAGATTTAATGGGGATATTTATGGATGATTTTTTTTATATTTAGGAATTTTTTTCATATATGCCACTATAATTTAGAAAAGGTGTTAAAATGATGTGAAGAAACCAATTTGGTATTAAACTAGGAAAAATGCCACTTCATGGTATAAAATGCTATAGTCTTAATACATAACATTTCTTACAAGGGGGATAGAGGTGGATAGAGCTAAGATCGAAGAAATTGAAAATTTACCACCTCCCTCTATTAAGGCAATTAGGAGCTTTCTTGTTCATGTTAGATTTTATCATCGGTTTATTAAGGACTTTTCCAATATTGCTAGTACTAAAAAATTGCTTTAAAAATATTTTCCTTTTCATTTCTTTGATGAATGTTTTAATGCTTTTAATATTTTAAAAGAAAAATTGACTAATCGCCCAATCATGGTAGCTCCAAATTAGAATCGTCCTTTTAAATAACATGTGATACGAGTGACTTTAAAGTAGGAGTAGTTCTTAGATAAAGGAAAAAGGAAGGATAGGTACTTTTAACCTATTTACTATGCTAAAAAAACCTTAAATAATGAACAGAAAAATTATATAATAATAGAGGAGTTATTAGCAATAGTATATGCTTTTGGTAAGTTTAGATCCTATTTTATCTTGTCTAAAGTTATTATTTATGCTTATCACTAAGCTTTACTCTATTTAGTAAGTAAGACTAATGCTAAGTCAAGGCTAGTTAGATGAATTTTGTTGTTGTAAGAATTAGACATTGAGGCTAAAGATAAGCAGAGAGTTGAAAACCTGACAATAGATTATCTACCTCACCTTGAAAATTCTCATTCAAGGGATACACTAGGAGAAGAGATTAATGACTCCTTTTTCGAATAGTACTTATATGTATTGGAAGCCCTTGTAAGTGAAGTGCCTTGGTTTGTAAATATTATGAACTACTTGGTACTTGGAGCCATACCTAAGGGTTTATTGTATTGTAAAAAGAAGAAATTCTTTTATGTTATTTAATATTACTTTTGGGAAGATCCATTCTTATTTAAATTTTTGTAGATCGGGTGATCTGAAGATGCATTCCACATTATGAGCCTAAAATTATTTAGGAGCACTGCCATTTTAGCCCTCTAGGAAGTCACTTTGAAGCCAATAGAACCACTCATGAGGTACTCAAATACAGTTTTTACCAGCCTAGTCTCTTCCAAGATGCTTATAAGTATGCTATATCTTGTGAAAAATCATAAATCAAGTAATATTTCTTATTTAAATGAAATTACTCAAACTACTTTTATTATATGTTATATGTTTGATGTTTGGAGTATATATTTTATATGATATTTTCCTAATTCGTATGATAATAGGTAAATTATGTTTCTAAATGCGTTGAGGTACAAACTTTACATACTAATGATGATACAATGTTAGTTAAGTTCTATAAGAAATTATTGTCATGATTTGGCACCTCTAAAGCTATAGTGTGTGAGAGGGGAACATACTTTTGTAACATGTGACTTGAAAAGCTCTTATGATGTTACACATAAGCTTGTCACCCCCTTACCATCCTTAAATTAGTGCCCAAGTAGAGATAAGTAATAGGTAATAAAAACAAATTTTAGAGAAGATAGTGGAGAATTCTAGTAAAGATTGATATAATAAGTTAGATAATGATCTTTGTGCCCATAGGATAACATATAAAAATCTAATAGGTATGCCTCCCTTTTAACTAATATGTAAGAAATCAAGTCACTTACCTATAAAACTTGAACATAAGTCCTATTAAGTAGTTAAGTCACTAGATATGAATTTTACCTTTATTAATGAGAAGTCAGCTTGATGAGTAGAGACTCATGACATATGGCAGTGCTATGCTTTACAAGGAAAGAACCAAGAAATGGCGCGATAGTAATATTCGTGTGATAAGGAGTTTCAATAAGGAAATTAAGTTTTATTCTATAATTCTTATCTATGTCTATTCCCTAGTAAAATTAAATATAGGCGATATGTACTATTTATAGTAAAGCAATTTTTCCCATATGGAGTTATTGAGATCACATATCCACAATTAGGAATGTTTAAGGTTAATGGTCGTTACATGCAGTTTTAAATAGGAGGCACAATTTCTAAAAGGGACAAGGAGGTGCTTACTATTCTACACCAACCTTATAGTCCTAATAGACCATGAGAGAAAGTCTACTTAAAAACCTTTAAAAAACCATTAGCTGGGAGACAACCTAACATAATTTACTGTTTTTCGTAGTAATTCAGTTAATTGCATTTTGTAGATTTTCGTTATTATTATTATTCTTCATTATTTGTTCCTTTTATGTGTATTGCAATCCATATGAGTTATGCTAGGAGAGAGACATGAGTAAAACTAATTGATGGTGCAATTTGGAAAAATAGAGGAAATTAAGGCATTAGGCAAACAACTGACCAAAATAGTGCCATTATGCACCTATATAGTAATGGTTATGGGTAAGGGTAGATGAAAAATGGCATTGAGAAATCGTGCCATTTTTCTTAAAGTATGACATTGTTTTAGCACCCCTCTAAGACAGAAGAATAATAGTAGGGAACAATGACGCCATTACAGTCAATCCAGGTGCCATTGTAACCCGATACCCTAACTATCTTATGCCTTATATATTTAGAATAGTGTCACTATCCCCATTTTCTGCTCTCCTTGTCCCTTTCCCTCATCCCCTTATCCTTACTTCCATTAGACCACCACCATCGCCACTCACTCATTCCATCTATTTTCTTTATTTTTTTCCCTTAGCCTCCTCTTCTAGTTCTACATCTTACAAACCCATAGTTTGAAAATATTTTAAAGCTAATTAACAAGGATCCAAAGTTATATAGATACTTATAACAAATTAATTTCTTTGGCATGTAGGTCAATATTAAGTGATATCAAGTGGACATTCGATGAAGATTTAACAAATGTAACTTCATATATTAGTTTTAAAAGAAAAATAACCACGAGCCCTCACATAAACTAAGCAAGCATATTTTTGAATGTAATGAGGTAAAAATTGGTGGCACATAAAGGAGTTACTAATTTTCTTTCATATTGATAGCATTTAAGAATATTGACTTAGTATACATATTTTAAAGAGAAAGCATTGTTCCTTATTTAAAAATTGAATAAATATATTAAAGAATTAAGGTTATAAGAGCTATAAAGAGCTGAATTCCTAGGCAATGTAGACTATCTATAGTATTTCAAGAGAAAAAACTAAGGTAAACTAGTTAATAATCATAGTTAACTTACTTTGCAAAATAATTATCTATAACTTAACCTCTAGCTAATAATAAGTGAATTTGAGTAGTTTAGCTTAGTTAAATATAATCTTAGCATTTCCTAGATTCTTGTGCATGTGTCTTGAATAAGGGCGGTTGATGTTTTGCTAGTATTCCTAAATATTTTGTCATTTATCTCCTTCTAAGTAGCATAAATGTAATAGCTTAATCCTATTTTGAAAGCAATTTCGTCACTCTTGGCAAAAGTTATTGTGAAGAAGCCCAACTGACTTATTGTGAAGAAGCCCAAGTGACTATGTCCTTCCAATCCTAGTAACTATAATGGAGATTACATAGCTGTTGTATAGTTTTCCAAATGCATAGCTGTTCTATAGTTTTACAAATACATAACTATTGTATAGTCTTCTAAATACATAGCTCGTTAGCTTCATTTGAAAAAAAAATAAAAGATTAGTGATCCATGTCTCAATATTGCATAATCTACACTTTAAGTTTAGGTTGTTAGTGCCTTTAATCCTATCAAGGGTGCTTAGTTTATTGCTTATAGTCAAACAAAAAATAAAGGAAGCCTTGGGAAGGCATAACTTTGACAAAACAAATCTGACCAAGGCATTCTAGGGGAGTCAAAGTAAAACAAGCTTCTGTAGGACTTGTTGTTAAACAATGTTGAAAAGTGCTTAGACTATAGTACCTTATCTTCCGTGTTGGAGCTAGGGGAATAAACTAGCAAGTTTTTCCTTACTAATATAAAACCTTTGAAGTTGCAACAAAATTCACCATTAGAGATGATCAACTTAAACCTGGCTTTGTTTGAAACATATTTCTTAGGTTGGCTAGCTTAAGAATAAGGTGCACGGGGCCTTACTTAGGCCATATATCAAATAATAACGAAACATTTTCACCATTGTCTATTTTGTGTGAGAAAGTTAATCTCAATTTATCTATGATCCTTAACATTTATTACAGTATATAAGATGGATCTATATTTTGTTGAATTTACAAAAGCTTCAATCTTTAAGGAATTAGTTAATAGATCCATTACACCCACAATGAATTCTTATCTATAAAAAATCTTTAAATGATTTTTTTTAGTTTTGATTTCTTGTTTTTCAAAACATAGAAACCGAAAAATAGCACAGAACCCCAGAAAATACATAAAAATCACAACCAAAAACCACAACCAACAATAATACCGAACATCTCCTAACTTTACTAGCAATTAACATTGAATTTATCCCTAATCTATCCGATGCTTTATACATATAAACGTCTTGCTATTTAACCTTGGCATAGGCTTTTTGGTTGCCTCCTCACTCCTTAAGAAGTCCCTCATTATCTTCTCAATTGACTTTATTAATTTCTGTAGCAAAACAAGAAATGCAGTCTAATAAAAATGCATGCATGTTATTAAGTTAATGAGCTATTGTCTACCTATAAAATATGAGTACCTATTCCACTAACATCCTAAACTAGACTACATTATATCTAATAGCACCTTACAATCTTCATTGGGAGAAAGTCTACTCCCATTTTTGTGAGTTTAGGTAGTGAAGAAGCTATAGCACCTGTTATAGAAGAGATGATCTGCTAACTTTTATTCAAATTGCTTCTCAAACTAACATGCTATTGAAAGTGTGATAAAGGAGCATCATGATTATATGAATTTTAAATTTAAATAAAATATCTTCTATATTGCACATCTCTAGGTAAGTGTGCCTATAATTTTTCTATTATATTAGTGGGTTGAGTGTTGTTCCCACGAGAACTTTAATGATCACTAGTTTAAACCTTCAAATTATTTTTCAACCTAACAAATAATTGGTTATAACATTTAATACCAAAATTTAAACTAAATTATGAAGTTTAATTAAAGAAATAAACAAACTAAAGTTATGTCGAGAAGAATAAAAACTAAATTAGGTCATAGTTATCTAGTTTAGAATTCCATTGGATCTTTCTTGTATTAAGATACTTTACTATTCAAGATGAATTATTTTCTCTAACAACAAATTTTACTTAGTAAACATTGCTAAGTTACTAGAAAATATATCTCTTGAATTAAAAATAAAGGTCATCCCTATATTTCCTATCTATATAACAAAAAAAACTTAATTTAGAGGCAAAATGAATACAATAGAAAAGTACTTAAGAAGTAGAGAATTAAGAAATCTCATTGACAATATCCTCTCGACCTCTAAGACTTTTGAATTTTTTTTACTTAATCGAACCTCTTAGATACACTAAAGCACAACCCCAATTGATATCTACTCTTCTCCTCACTTTCTCTCACCAGCTAAAGCCCTAATAAACTAAACTGCCAAAGGAGACTCAAAAAGAACTCCCTATTTATTTATTTCTTTTCTCTTATATACCATGACAACAATTTTGAAAATCATATTTAGCAAGGTAGCAAAGTTTTTATCTTGATTAGAATTTAAATATCCTTCAACATTTACCTTTCCAGATACCATGAAGGCACTTGAATGTATGGACATCAACACAATTACATAAAGTTGTTCTAATATAGTCTTTCTCCGAGACCTAAACATCGATTTCTATGTAGATAAACGATGTCATTATGGCTCATCATTATTCTTCTAACTTTTTTTATTCACCACAAAAGTGGTTCATATGAGGACAAGAACAATGCCATTATGAGTCCATGTTTGACTTTTGTTCCTTTCTCTAAAAAAATCTCCGCTTTGAACAATTGAGCCTTGAAATGATTTTTTTTACGTCCAGCTTCAAAAAAAGGCTCTTTAAGAGACTAAAATAACTTGAAAGCAAATGAAAAGTAATATATAACATATTAATAAAACTATAAAATTGACCTATTATTAAATTTACCCCACACTTAATCAATTGTTTTTCTTCGAGAAATCAGCCTCAAAACTCATTCAGAAATATTTCCAATAGAAGTTAAAAATCACACTTTAACACAAGCTCCATCTTCTCACTCAACCTTGATTATGACCTAACACATAATAATTATTTCTAATTAAAAATTAATTTAAAATAATTAACAATAATCAACATCTTCTAACTCAATCTTGACTATGACCTAACACATATGGTCATATGTTTACCTTAAAATGGTCTAGTTATCTATAACTTCACAAAAGTCTCATTAAGAAAGTAAAATAACTTGAAAATAATGAAAGTAATGGATAACACATTAATAAAACCATGCAATTTAACCTATTATCAAATTCCCGCATTCTTAATCAATTCTTTATCCTCAAGAAATCAACCTTGATAGTGATTCAACACAAGCTTCATCTTTTAACTCAATCTTGACTATGATCTATCAAATCTTAATGATTTATAATTTAAAATTAACTTGACACAATTAATAATAATCAATATCTTCTAACCCAATCTTGATTATGACCTAACATATATGGTCATATGGCATGGTAAATCAACTTTTAATACATAGCATTAAGTTTCAAGTTACCTCTATATAGACAATCATGCAAACTTGTTTCTAAGATAATTAGATAGGCATTTTTAAACTCCATCTTACCTTGCCAAGTACATTTTATGCTCCATCTTACCTTAGACAATAACTTAGCAAGTTTATTTAATACTCCATTGTGCATTTTCATAACACCTTTAACTATACACTTTTAATAGTGATTTTCCACTTAGAACTACACAATCGTTAGAACAATAATTAAAATTTTCCAAGTTTTAAGAAATTTATTTTCAAATTTAATACCTTATTCCAAACTTACATATAAAAAAATAAGATATACATTGTCCTCAATGTATAAACAAAATAAATGAAAACAAGAGAAGGGGAAAAGTGGCATAAAAGACTTCTTTGAATATTATTTGGTCAAGAGAGCCAGTTAATGAAGGCCCAAAAGAGATTTTCATTAAGCATAAATTGATTTAGCTGTACACATAATTAATAAACACTAAAAAAATGAGAACTAATGAATAATATCTAGATAATTTTAAAAAAATACTACCAAAAGAAATCATAAAATAAAAACCAAAATACAACTCTTACATCTACATAAGCTATTGTTAAACCTTTTCACACTATATATGTATTTGTTGTCACATATCAAGCAATAACTCATGGATGGTAGCTATGAAAACCTCCAAGGAAAGAGTTGAAGTTAACAAATTAGCACTGACTAAAGGATAGGTACAAGGTAGACCAATTCGAACATTTCCTTAAGTATGTTTTCATGCTTAATAGGCTAAAATCATAGAGTATAGAGGTCATCCAAGTCCTTGTTTCTTAGAAAAGGATGTTCAATGAGATTATGCCATCACAATCAGATTCACTTGTACTTCTAGAGCCTCAAAGATGAAATGGTGATGCTTATGGATAGGAGCATAAGTCTCTCATCTCTAAAATAAATTCCCATGTCAACTAGAATCCTTGTGATTAGTCTTGATAAGTACAAAGTCTTGTCCTTATAATGGTAATGCATAACATTCCTCATATGAGGACTAAGAAACTTGACTATTAGTAGTGATCCCAAACCATGAAGTATACAGTATAGAATATACAAATTACTAAATCTTATTTTATTTAATACATTGGCTTGAGATTGTAGATTGGTATTAAACACTGCTACTATAATGCACTCATGAATTCCAAGTTAAGGTGTTGAACAACCTTTCCTAATGTAACCAAGGAAAATACCAAGACTTCTCTTAACTGTATCTCAAAATTAAGGTCAAAGATGATGATATGTATGCTTTTGTTTGTGTTTTCTTTGTCGAATAATATAAGGTTTTGTATGTTTATGTTGTTTTTAAGATTTAATTTGATATATTTTATTATTATTGTTTTGTTTTTACATTTTTAAGTGTTTGAGTTCTAATTTTGGGCAAGATCTTGATCTTTGTTTATGTATGGACTGCCTTATAAACTTAAAGGAAGGAACAAAGGTAAGAAAAAAAGGCAAATCACGATCGTGACTATCCAAAGTCACGATTTTTATTATGGAAAGAGGAGTCATGATCTTGACTCCCTTGGTTCCCAAGTGGGTCATGATCGTGACCCACTAGAGTCATGATCGTGACTCACTTCAATACTCCTATGTGTTCATTTTGGATGTTTTTAACATGTTGTGATGTATTTAAGGGTATAGAACTCTAGGAGCTACCAAGTATTTGCTTCGAACTTGCCCTGTAAGCCAAGAAACTATTCTTCAAAACTTTAGGTGGAAGAAATCAAGATCTATCATCTAAAGCTTTAATATTTCTCTAGTTTTCTAGATTCTCCATCTTGGAAAGTGAAGGGAAGATAGCAAGTCACTTGTTGTTCTTTTTATTCTTCTCATCATGTTTTGTTGTATTGAAAATATGGTTATGGTTTAACTTATTTATGTTATGAGTGGTTAAACATCTAGTAGGAATTGATCTTTGAACTATTTGTGAACTCTTGTTTATTGATTTAATGAAATGGATTTTTGTGGTGTTTAATATGCATATAACTTACAATAAATTGAGAGAGTGAGCTTGGTAATCTGTGTTGAGTGTGCAATGAGAGTTGGTATTTAATAGATCTATAGATATCAAATTTATTAATTGATTAGTAAGAGATCTTAATTAGTGAATATGTCACTATTGTGTTGATTTGGTATCGCAATTTTTAATTCAAATAATTCAATTGATTCACATGGAAATCCAATTCAAATCTAAATCAACATAATGGTAGTGTACCAATCACAAGTAATATAGTGGAGCAAATTTAAGACTCTGGAATGTCAAACCCATAAAGAACTAATTGTATGAACTACTAAGGCAATTGGAATACAATTATCTTAGGAAACCAAGGGTTAAGACTAAGGGGCTAGATTGACTTAAGACACCAAAAACACCTAAATTAAACCTAAAGAATTTCCTATAAATGTTATAGATCTCTAATTGAAGTAAGATTACCAAATTGATTCATAAGCTAAGGATTAGACCTTATATGACTTATGTGAGTTATGGATTGGAATACTTAATCTAGGGCCTTCACTAACCTAAATTGAAATTTGATTATGCATTAATTGATAGGTATTATGCTTAAGGTTCAAGAAGTTATAATCCTAAATTCCATTCAAGATTAGTGCCCTCAGGATAACCAAAGTAGATTTATCAGATCCAAGGATTAAACCATGTTTTTTATAGATTTTTCTAATGATTAAGGTAGATATTATTAGTATTAAGGTAGAGATTAATAGATCCTAAACAAATTATGATCTTATTCTAAGTGGCCAACTTGAAACAAGCATTAAGTTCTCATATAAACAAAGAGTAGCTTCCAATTTTGTGATAAAAACTCAACTAAAGCATTTAAGAACCTAACCTCAGCTGGAAATATTCTCAAAACATCATATATATATATAACACAATTTAGATTGAATCATGAACATTAAGTTTATGAACATGTATGAATAAAGAGAATGAAATAAGGTAAAGAAGGGATTAAATTTCACAAATTATTGCTACAAAGTGTTATACATTCTCTAAACACCTCAACAAACTCTTAGGAATCCTTAAAAAACCTGAAATCACATGAACATAACTGGAAAATGAAGAACAAAAAATAAACCTAAAGAAAGAAAATAAAAACTTAAGCTAAATCTCTGAATTGGAGGCTCTAATCTTTGTTAATCTCTATGAAAATAGGTTTCAAGGCTTCATATATGTGTCCCCTGTAAGTAGGAAGCAAGTGGACAAGTTGCAATAAGTGGTTCTGAAAGTTTTAGCTGAAAATATCTCAACAAGTACTAAAATAGAACATAAAAAACACTAGAACGACGTCGTTTTACTACCACCTTTTGACTCCTAAAACTGAGTAAAATGCAGGACAGAAGGGGTAAAACATTAGTTGACTATTGACCACCGTTTTACTCCTATTTCAACAACATTCTTCACAATTTCTTGGATTTCCACTCTAAATTGATGCTAACATGCAAATCCAATCAATCAAGACACATATTAACTCCATTAACAACAAAATAGGGGTACATAAGCATTAAAAAATTATCAAGAACTATATCAATTTAGCACTTATCAATTACCCATAGGATCAATTTACA
>JAOXYD010007710.1:0-15320 GCA_028565735.1 Pinacopodium congolense | reverse complement strand
ATTGTCTCTTTGGGATCTGTTTGGTGGTAGGTAAGAATGAAAATGGAAACCTAACTTATTAATAATATGAACAAACCCCTCCATTTTGATTCTTAATAAAAGTAGGGGTAACTAAAAAAACATAGATTTCATAAAGTTGAAATTCATTGGCTTCAACCAACTATACAAGTTGGTATCTATTTGTTTGTTAAAATAAAAACTTAATTCACTTTATTTTCTTTTTTAATACAAAATGCATTTTGTTTTTAAAGTATATTAAAAATAATCAAAGTTCTAAATTACATTATGTAATAATCTAGTATAAAATAATATAGAAAAAAATGTGCGGTTAATTTAATTTATAATTATAAGTTAAAACTTTTAATTTAATATTATATGGCTATACTTAATTCAATATTATTATTCAATTTCTCCTTAAAATTTAAAATTTTACAATCATTATACAAAATAATTTCACTTAATCAATCAAAAAATGAAATTAAATGATAAAGTTCAACTTTGGTGATTTTTTCAATTCAGGCCTAAATTTTTATAATTTTTCAATCGAGTCATAAACGTTACCAAGTCGCTCCATACAATACTTCCGTTTGTCCTTTATTAATGAAAGTACTTAATTGGATCGATTCGATAACGTTTAGGACTCGATTGGAAAATTATAAAGGTTTAGGACTAAATTGGAAAAATCATGAAAGGTTGAGGACCAAAAGTATGGTTATTCCTAAACTTTGATAACTTTAGTCTATTTTCCATAAGTGTGTTCAAAGGACTATAATCAAACATTTTAAACTTCTTTAAGACCTTTTTTTCATAGTCTTCTTGAGTGTACCTTCATTTGTTTCACCTTTAAGGCCCAAGTAAGCCTTACGTTGGTCATTTCAAAGTCAAGTGACTTAGCTTTCTTAATTTATTAAAACAAGTTTGAATTATGACCCGTGAAAATAAGATCATCCATATAAAGAAAAACACCTAAAATATCTCCATTATCATGAATATAAACATAAAGAGCATATTTATTAATTTGACGAGCAGACCTATTATCTTGAAATTATTCGTCAATGCAACTATTCTATGCCCTTGATGCTTGCTCCAAACCATATAAGACTTTCTTCAATCTCAAGGATTTTTTTTCATATCCATTGACTCCATAACTTAATGGTTGCTTATATATACTCTTTTTTAAGATAGCGATTAAAGAAGATTGAATTTACATCTAGTTGATAAATTTTCCAATTCATTTGAGTAGCCAAAGAAATGATTAAGTGAATAAACTATATTCGGGTATAGGTGATAAACTTCATCATAGTTAATTCCATGCTTTTCAATGTATTCTTTAACAACAAGTCTTACTTTTTGCCTCTCTTCTTCTCTATTAGCATTTTTCTTTGCCTTATTTATCCATATGACTCTAATGGCTTTATGACCATTGGGAAGAGTTTTTAACTCTCAAGCATCATCTTTTTTAATTGCATTGATCTCCTCATCCATATCTTGACATGGCTTCTTTAAAAGAATAGCTCACCATCTATAAGAAGAAATATAATTCCTTATTATAAAGAATATCTTCTTCAAATCTTTCATAAATCTTTCCTATTTTTTTAATTTATTTGTGCTCTCACTTGAGCTTTCTTCATGAAGAATAGGTGATGGAATTTGTGAAGGAAGTAATGTTTTTTCTTATATAAATGCCATGATCTCTTATTCTTCTTCTTTAAAATATGAAAAAAAATCATAACATTTCACTTTGTAAGCCTCCCAATTCCACATCAAATTAAATATTTCTATTAAACATTACTTTTTCATTGTTTGGATTGCACAATTTGTAGCCTTTAGAATATGAATTTGATGTAAACCCACCTAGGAATTAAACATAAGGAACTCATAAACAAAATTGAATTTCACTAAGAAAACTAGATCAAATTTATAAACGAATTGATTCTTTGATTATATGGAATTAAGAACTAAGTTCATAAAGGTGTTAAATGCCAAAAGAACATATTATTTAATAAGTTTAGAAGATTTAAAAAGAATAAGAGAAAAGAACTGACGACTCTCAAAATTATATAACTTAACTCTTTAATTTCACATCTTAAATAATCTTTTATTGATTAGAAATGTCCCTTTATATACGAGTTACATAAAATAAATGTGAACAACCGCTAATCACAAATGTAATAATGATTCTTACTTAGGAATGCTATAGAAATTTAAACTCTTCTAGTTCTTATTCAAGTAAGAATCTACTAATTATATTTTAAGTAGTATTGAAATAGCAATTAGTAGTCTAGGAATCTAGATTTAAATTCCTAATGTCACATGGAAAGTGTAACCTTTAGGACTTTTCCTAATCAAATTAGATTTTTTTCCATAAAAAGTCATAAGCTAAATAAGGAATTATTAAAAAAAACTATAAAAACTAATCAAACACATTTAAAGCTTTGTAATTAAGTAAAGTGTAGTCCAATTACAATAAAACAAAGAATATAATAATCAAGAAGCTTTAAAACACAAAGTTAGCCCTCTTTTCATAGGATTTTTCTTCTAAATATGTTCAAACTCCCTCCCTTTTCATTAGTTGAATAGCCTCATGTAATTGACCCCAAATCGACTAGTCATGCTCGCACCATTGCCCTACACTTTAAAAGGATTAATCTTTAAATCTTTACCTTTAGGTAAGAAGATATTTTCCCCAACGCCATGAGAACAATGAACAAACTTAGATACATTACGAGCTTCTTTCATTTTAGTAGAGTGCATCCATTTAATCCACTATAATTCTACGTCATTGAATAAATTTCATAATCATTTAGTAAGTGGGTTCTTATTCACAACATTAGTTAGATGTATACTATACAAACTGTTGTTTTTAGGTATTGATATGACTTTAGAAGACATAATCGATTTGAAATTCATTTCCAACATCAATGACACTGTGAGTTTAAAATATCAATATACATGATGAATAGAAAGAGAATTACTAAGATTTTTATTAAAAAAAATTAAGTATTAACAAAGAAAGGTAGCAAAAATAATGATTTAAAAATAAGAATATGTATTTTATGTGAAGGAAGGAATATATGAAGATTGATTTTAGAAACAAAACTTATATAATGAGTTAAGTGAAGCCATAAAGAATGAGATGCTTGAAACTAAAAAACAAGTTTGATGACTTAACCTTAAAAAACCTAAAACAAGAATAAATAATAAAAATTTATTTTAAAATAAAGAATAAATAGTAACTGATTTAAACTAAAAGTGACGAATCCTTAGAATCTAACAAAAAATTTGACAAACTAATCTTAAAAATGCTAAGATTAAAACAAATAAGTAAATACCAATTTTAGGATAAAGAGAAGATAATAACTGATGTGAACCCAAAAGAAGCACATCCTTAGAATTTGACAACAAGTTTGATAACCTAATTCTATAAGAACTAAAACCAAAAAGGGATAACTAAACTTAACTTAGATCTAAGCTCTGATACCAGTGATGCAAACCTACAAAGAAATTAAACTTGGAGAACCCTTGAATAAGATTGAAACTCACTAACAAAAGTAAATCAGATTTATAAAGGAATGGACCCATTAATTATAGAGAATCCAGAACTAAGTTCTTAAAGGTGTTAATCATCATAAAGAATGAATTCTTTGATAATTTCAAATGTTCCAAGATGAATTAAAGAAAAATCACTCATGATTCTTAAAATTATACAACTCAAATCTTAAATTTCATATCTCAAATCTTCTTTTATTGATTAGGAGCATTCCCTCATGTAAGGGTTACATAAAAATGGGGAATAATCTTAATTATAAGTGTAACAATAATTTTTACTTAAATTAAAATAATGTATAGGAATACTTCTTGAATAAGAACTTCAATGGTTTCTATTTAGATAAGAATCTAGCTATTAATTCTATTTTTACTAGTACTAGAACAGAAAACTTTCATTAAGACATTAATAATCTTATTTAGATTTAGATTTCTAATGTCATAAGGAAAGTACTTGCTTCAGGATCTTTTCTAATCAAATTGAAATTTCCTCTAACGAGTTATAAAGTGTATAGAAAGTTACCAATCAACTATGGAAACTAATTAAACTCGTTTTGGGCTTTATAATTAAGTAAAGTATAACCTAATTACATTAAAACGAATACTATGATAATTAAGAAGCTTTAAAACATGAAATTAGCCATTTTTCAAGGGTTTTTACTTCTAATTGTGCTTTAACTCTAATTTTTTAATTAGTTAAATATGTTCACATAGTTGACCCCTTAATCATCTAGTCATGCTTATATCATAATCATATCTAACAAAGATATGTTTAACACTTTGATTATCAAATTCAAACCTTTCTTGGTGTGGCATTTGAGCATATGTAATACTTTCAAAAACTTGAAAAATGATAGACATTAGGCTTACTTCCACTCCTTGCTTCTTAAGGCATTTGATCTTTGACATTTAAAATTAAAAAAAAATGGCTAGACATATAAACTAAATAAGAAATAGCTTTAAGTCAAACTTAGGGATATTCTTGGGCTTCAACATATGTCATGCCATATTAAAGACGGTTCTAGTATTTCTCTCATTTACTTCATTTTGTTGTGGTTATCTAGAAATTGTTAAATTACAATGAATGTCATAAGTTGCATAAAAATTATTTAATTCCTTGGAAGTAAATTCACCTCCTCAGTCAGATCTTTAAGGTTTGATCTTATAGTCACTCTCTTTTTATAAGAATCTTAAAATTTTTGAAAGTAACAAAAACTTCTGATTTTTGCTTAACTAAATGAACCTTAAGTTTTTCTACTAAAATAATTAATGAAGATAAATAAATATATTTTCTCACTAATTAAAGGTGAATTGTTTGGTCCACAAACATAAGTGCACACAAGTTCTTGTTGTTCTTGATGTTGTTTCTTTATAAAACTCTTCCTAGCATGTTTACCGATAAGATTTGCTTCACACAATTGATTAGGATGGTTAATTAAGGGAATTCCTTTATCCTAATTCTTTTCTTTCATGACCTTGATTGCTTTAAAATTTAAATATCCAGAGCTCATGTGCCAATACCATGCTTCATCTTGCACATCAGCTTCAAACATTATTCTTCAATTTTTTTATATTCAATTTGGACATCATATTTTGTGGCTTAGAAACCTTGGAAATTATATAAGAATTTTTCATATCCAAGGCAAAAAAAATTCATTTGTCATGAAAATTTCATAAATTCTTTTAATAAATTAGCCTAAACTTAAAATATTACCTTTTTTTTAAATTTTGCCCTTAATTAAATATTAGTGATCAACATGTGATTACCATTCAAAAGAGAGAATTATACCTTTTTCCTTGTATTTGATTTTTAAAGGAAACATTGACTTTCATCTTCTTATTATGTTCTACTTTCGCCTTTGTATCCACACATATGATTGTTTACACCATTATCCAAGTACCATATAATATCAATATTCTTATCATATATTATTGATATTCTTATCTTCTTCTTTGAATGTTAGTAACAAAGTTGACTCTTCAACTTTTTAGTTGTCTTTAGTAAGATTAGCTTTTTCTTTAATATTATTAGTGGTACTGTGATATTTCCAAGCATAATGGCAAAATTTTTAAGACAATTATAACATTCAAATTTAAACTTATCATACCTCATTCTATTTGTATTTGGATAATAGTATCGTCCTCTTCCTCTTCCTCTTACTCTTTCCAACTCCGCTTTATGATGGTTGGATTTTCTCCTCATTAGTTATATTGTCTCTATTCTCTCTTCTCTCTTCCATATTGGCCATAATCATGTCATCTTCCTCGTCTAGGTCCCATAAATTAGTTCTTGTCTTCTCCATCATTTTTCAAAGTAGCTTTAACTTTGAAAATTTTCCCTAATGATACTTCTTGTCTTCCCTTGATCTTTTCTTCAAGGGCTTGTACCATTTGATTCTTTAATAATCATGAAGTCTAAATCTTTTTATCTTCAATGACACACCACATAAACAAATTTTGGAGGTAAAGAATGAAGAAATTTTTCACTACATATATATCTTTTACCATGTTCCATATCTCTGTAATTAATTCACAATCGCCTTCACCATTGAATGGTAATCCAAAATTAACTCATATTCTTTCATCTTCAAAATTTCAAAATCACCTGTTAATGTTTGAAGTCTCATCTTCTTTACTTTATCAACACCTTGGAGAGACTCTTCTAAAATATCTCATGCTTCCTTTAAACTAGTAGCATCAACCACCTATTCAAAGATTGAATTATCCAAATACTGACGGATGAGAGTGAGAGCTTTTGTATTCTTTATTCTTGTTTTAGACAAAGTTTCTTTATCATTTTGAGATAAATTGAGGCTTTTCATAGCCTTTCTTTATAACTCTTAGATACATTGAGAGCCACAAAAAAATTTCATGCATAGATATCATTTCTCACAATTCTCCTTTGTCATACAAGGAAGTTGGAAACGACTCTAATATTTTCCATTTCTTAATTTTCTTTTGAAAAATCTTCTTTACAATCTAAGGAATTGTGACTTTGATACCATTTTATTGGAGGAAGAAAATATTTATTTAAGAAGAGAAATCTTTTTCTTATTTAATTCAAAAACTTAGCACATAGGTTTTTATAGGTATAAAAAGATAATTTTAGAAAAACATCTAGACTTTTCCTAATTAATAATTTACACCGAGAGACACTTTCAAATGACTTTCATAATCCATTTGCATGAATTATAGTAAATTCTAGATACATGAATTAAAACATAAAAGGACTAATTATTTAAACTTTCGATAAAAAATACGTATCTACTGTAAGAGTCACATCCTAAAAATTTCAAATTATTATTCTTAATAGATGACATAACATGTGAGAAGGTAGTTTAATAGTTAAACACTATAACTCACACATACCCAAAACTTCACAATAACTAGTTAGTTAATTAGATTTCACACACAAGTTACAAGTTATTTGTAAGTAAGCAATATCTGGGAGTGGGTGATTATACAAACTAAAGCCATTATAGACAACCATAGGAGGTTTTCACCAACGTAAAAGAGACGAATTATTTTCTACTGCTGCTCCATTTAAATTTACCTATACTCAGTGCCTTATAATAATTTTCCAAAGATGTGTTGTGCATACTTCTTGTACTGTCCATATTCATACATCATCCATGTTGATTGTGAGGAGAAAATCAAATGTAAATCTATGAGAAAGTTATGCAAGCCTCCAAATTTTGATGTATTAATTGTTCTATCCTTTAGTAATAATTAAAATCATCTCAAAGATCACCAATTAAGGTGGATGGAATAACCGGTAAAAGTTAAAAATTTAAGATTCAACCAAATTTACAATACAAGGCTAAGATCTATCATGACAGATTATCAAGAATAACTAGATAGGGAAAGTGTACCTAAATCCATCGGAATAATCATCTTTAGGATGATGCAATTTTCTTTTGATTTTGATCTTCTCAGAGATTTCTTTAGGTTGTCTATCTTTTCTCTTGATGGGATAAGAGAAAAGAAACCATAATTTTTCTCTTGGGGACCATAACCACATATTTATATGTATAGTGTCAATTCTCAATTTGCCCATCATAAATTAAAAATAGGGTTAATAGTCATTGAGGTTATTAACCTTTACACATTTTTTCAGTTAAGTGATCAAACTTTTAAAAGTTTCAATTGAGTGATTAACGTTTGAAAAGTTAATTAGTTGAGTAAAAAAGGTTGAAGCCATTAATCTGAAACATTTATGACCGTTGTATTAGAATTTATGAATTTTAGTTGCATGTGGTAAGTATCAAAATATAATTTTAATTATTAACTAAATTATTATTAAATGATAAAAATTTAATAAATTTAATTTAAAATAAAAAATAATATAAAGATCAGTTTAATATAATTGCATAAAATTACAATTTTGAAGTTTACAACATCAAAAATATTGTTTAATAATTGTTAAGTTTATACTAATATTGACATTTTGTTTCTACTCATTTATACAAATCTAGCTCTAAATCTTAATCCAAATTTGGTTTTACTTTCAAGAGAGTTTTTTCAGTTGAAGAATGTTGTTTTTAAGAAAAATGTGAAAGAATTAAGACTTGTAAGTGATTTGAATTGTACATTTTATCTCTAAAATTTGCTTGTATATAAATACTTTTTACTATTTATTTTATACCAGTTTTATTATAGTTTAATATTTGTCGAATCTCTAATTCTTAAACTTCTTTTATCACTGGTTTGATATTTAATTTAAATTTTAAAAAATTTTATATAGTGAAGAATCAATTGAACTCCTTAAAAAAATCAAGAGCTTTAAGTGCAGAGCTCAAATTCATACGACATGCACGAGGAATTTATTTCAATCTATAAATAAATTTATAAAGCTTACAAACTAAGTCATGATTACCGCTTTGAGGAAAATGAGGAGGAGCTTCATGACTACTTCTTCTTTGAGATCGCCATATAAAAAGTCATTTTTCATGTTTATTTGAAATAAGGACTAGCCATTGTTACTAGTAATAAACATCAGGGCTATCTTATTAATATGAGTGAAAGTCTCCTTATAGTCAACACTAAATTTCTTAAGTTAACTTTTAAGTGTGCCTTATGGCAATTAATAGATTAGGGTTGAATTTGGTTTAAAGGACCCATTGATTAATAACTGCATGTTTATTACTAGAGAGACGGATGATACTTTATGTATTATATTCCACTAGTGATGCCGATACTTCATCTATAGCTTTCCTTCATATTATTTGAGAATGATCTTCTTAAGAAGTCTTGGGCTCACAAACATTGAAGATAGTTATAAGAAAAGCTATGTGAGAAGGTAATAGTTTTTATAAGTGAGATATTTAGTAAGTGGATACCTAATTACAAGAATAACATTATGTAACAATTTATAAGAGGAGGACAATTCTGTGAAGGATTATATCGAGGAACTAATGATTGATGATTCACACTCATTTAGACTGATATTAACTTCTTGGGATACAACATCAGCAACATATGATAAATCATTAATAATATGATCAATTAAAGCTTGAGCTAATGTAACTAGTTCTAAAAGAATATCAATTTGATATTTATGGTAAGCCTTAACACTTGGTAAAGGAAATAATTTAACCAATATATCCCCTTGGCTAGAATTAAAAAAATATGGGCATATTTTAATAAACTAAATATCTTTAGTTTTATATAAATTTTTAGTGCAACATCGCAACATTTGTACCCCTTCTTTATTTGTGAATAACCTAGGAATATACACTTAATCACTTATAAATCAAGCTTGTCAAGTTTAAGTCACAAATAAATGCACAAAGTAAGTGAAGCCAAAAGCCTTTAAATGAGATAAATCCAGCTTTTTAACTTATAAAACTTCAAGAGGACATTGAAAATTCAGCATGTGGCTAAGTAAGCAATTAGAAAAATTAGTGGCAGTAGGAATTCTATAGTACAATACTAATTTTGAAGCATTCTTCTAAAGCATTATAGCTCGATTTCTTTTTTTCAACAAAACACAATTTTTTCATTTAACAACTCTATTTTCTTAGGATGTGTTAACATAGCTATTCTAATGCAATATCCATTAAAAATTAAGTAGTTTGTCATGTCATAGATGTATATTCTTTGCTATTGTCAAATTAAAGAATTTTTATATGAGTTGAGAATTAAGTATTAAACTACATATGAAAATCCTTAGAACAACCAAATACTTCACCTTTTAATTTTAATAGATACACCCATGTAACCTTAAAAATTCATTAACAAAGATTATGAATATTTAAAACCATCAAAAGAAATGGAAAAAGATCTTTATACATTTTAATAAACAAGTTTAAATGCTTAAGTAGTTGTAGACATTGATGGATAAAAAGGAAGCCTAGCAGATTTAAAGTAATAACAAGTCTAATAATCATGAGTCCTTTAGGTGGACCCATAATTATTTTGTTAAAATCAAAGAATCTAATGGATATTCTAAGCAACGTTGCCATAAAAAAGCTCGCTAAAAAAAGTGAAAATAGGTTGAAAACACTCGGAAATTTTTGAATCGAGAAAAAAAAAATAGAGCTCATACATATGAAATCCTTCACCAATCATCTTTTTGGTCATAAGGTCTTGAAAGATAACCCTATAAGGAGTAAGTATAACTTCATAATCAAGAGAAGATGTCAATTTATTAACAAAAAGCAATTAAAAGATGAAAAAATAAACATATAGAACATTAGATTCTATAGTGTCTATAATGAGTTTAATTTTTCCCTTACCTATTGTAAATCCTAAAGGCACTCAAGAGGGAGAGTAAATTGAGTGTTTTAAAAAAAAATTCTAAAACTAACAACCTAATCAACTTAAGTCAATTCAATTATATGCAATCCTTACAGTACGATTCAACTTAAATGATATGCCAATGTGTATATCAATATATGCACAATATAAATGAATCAATAACACAATAAACAATAATAAAAAAGTGCAAGGTAAGATTGGATAACACAATTTTTATAGAGGTTCGGCTAACTTATCTTAGCTTTTATCCTTTCTCCAATAACGATGTTAGAAGTACATTAAATCAAAAAAATAAGTTACAACTTCTAATTTGGGCGAAGAGAAAACCTTACAATCCTAATTTTCTTTTTAGAAGGTGAAGAATAACCTTTAACCAATTTTTTTCAAGATAAAGAAGAGCCTATATAACAATAATTAACCCAACAATAAAAAATCCCTTTTTAAGTAATTAAATACACCTTCGATAGTGTTTCACTTAAAGTTCAATAATCAAAGGGCTCATATGTTTTCAAAATGAAAAATATGGGTTATTATCCATTTGAAAGTTTAAAAAATCATAAAATGTTGGATTTGAAGCTTGAAAGATAAAGAATTAAGAACACTTGAAAACTTTGGTATGTATAAGTTTATAAGTTCAAAAATTAATTAAGATTGCACAAAGAGTGTTCTAAATGCATTAGAATTTTTGTTTATAGTGTTTTTGAGGTAAAAGAGATGTTGGATGAGATTACTAACTATTAGAGGAGAAAAAACATCATATTGACAAAAAGTGGAAATAGCTATTGGTGTTTCTTCTTTAATCCATCTACCAATCATGGGAACCAATCGATGAATCTATATTAATCAATCGATCTTTATTTAAAAAACACACCGGTTAACCTATTAAGAAAGATTAGTTAACCAGTCACCTGGAAAACTAGGTTCCAATTTTTGTCAAACATAAAACTCTTCCAAGAAAATCTACAAATAATTTCTTTCAATCTCAATTCAATTTAAACAAGTTATAAGTCATCACCTAAGTAAATTTGAAATATAAAAAGTCTTGGTTTATGATCAATTTAGTACATTTTAAAAGGTTTTAGTTTTAAACCAATTCAAAACAAAGTCATACACATTCTAAACTTATTTCTTTTTCTTAAAAAACATTACACAAAATTTAAAATACTTTTAAAGATTGTTTCAATAGCTAAATTGATTCAATTTGTTCAAACTCAAATTTGATCTATTTAGTAAAAATTTATGCAACTTAAAAAAACATATGATATATAATATGTAAAAAAATGAGCCCAAAGATTATATAAGATTAAAACAAAACTTACAAGCAAGTTTAAACTACCTAACTAAGGGTCTTGGAGCCTCCATAATGCTTATTCTTCCATTTTCTTTAAACTTGGCCTACAAGTCCAAACTTTTAACTTTGAATAATTCACCTAATATACCTGTCTTTTAATCTTACACCAAAAATTCAAATCATTAGTAAAATTCATATTTTGTTATCATCAAAACTAAGATTGGAATATCCCTTGGTTTAATAATCTCCTTCTTTTTTATGATAACAAAGCATATGATATTAGGGGAAAATTACATATAAAAACAATTCTAATATTTAAATCCATTTATAGAAAAAAAATTCAAGCATATGCTCTAATATAAATAGTAAGATGAACTCTCACTTAATTCATGCATTAAAACAAATGGTACTCCCTCAAGTATATGCATTAACACATTTAGGAGTAATAACACATAAAGAAGCCATAAAAGTACAAAATTCATCAAATACACTCACCATATATCTTTAAATTTTAAAATCACATATTATGCACATTTAGCATTAAAAAACATATTAACCTATATTATACATGCTATGCATTGAAAACAAAAAATTTGTCATAAAATCACATAATTAACATAGTATGCTTAGATATGCAAATTATGACCATAAAAATTATTCAAAACCTAGCCCTCCATATATGAAACAATTAATATCACATAAAATTCTTCCCATTTTTAACACTATCATAAAGTTATTAAAAGATTCCAATTGTTATAAAAATAAATTTTATTTAGGTGATCACATCAAAGTTGAAAAAATATACATGAAAACACAAATTTTACAAATTGATCAAGGTTGAAAGACATGTATGAACACCAATCAAAGATGAAAAAGCATGCATAAACACATAAATTTCAAATAAAATTACTATCAATCATATCTAGTTTTCTCTTAATCAAGTAAAACCTATATTCATTCGCTACAATCATATCTAATTTTCTCTTAATCAAGTAAAATCTATATTCATTCATTGGTTTAGCAAAAATGATGGCCAATTAGTGTTAAGCATTTACAAACTCCAATTCTGTACCACTATTTTGCATATAGTTTCTTATGAAATGATATTTAATTTCCATGTTCTTAGTCCCTGAATGTTGAATTGGATCTTTGTAAACTTCATGTCATTATCTCCAAGTTATTTCATAAGCCAAAATACTTGATCCTAACAACTACTGACTGCTGCATATTTCGCTTACTTGGGAATTTTTCTTTTTATTAAATTAAGATATTAGTGTATTTCCTAAAAATTGATAAGTGTATGATGTATTCTTCCTATTTAAAAAACTACCAGCATAATCCATATAGTAATAGTCAACTAAATCCATATATGCATTCTTATGATACTACAATCCTAAGGATGATGTGCTAACTAATACTTAAAAATTCTCACAATAGTTAAAATATGAGATTCTCTAAAACTTAATTGAAACCTAGCACACACACAAAAATGATGTCAAGTTTATTAGAGAAGAAGTATATCAAGCTACTTATCATTCCTCTATACAACTTAGCATCTATAGGTTTTTCATCCTCATCCGTATTCAACTTAATAGTCACACTTGTGGGGATTCCTAATGGCTTTGCTTGATTATTAATGGCATCCATTAAAAAATTTCTTTAACAACTCCTTAGTATATTTGGCTTAAATAATAAAAATTATATCTTTCATTTGCCTAATTTATAAGCTAAGAAAGAGCTTAAGCTCTCCTATCATACTCATCTCAAGCTCTTTACTCATACAATTTGAAAAATCCTTACACAATCTTTCATTGGTAGCTCCAAAAATAATGTCATAAATATAAATTTGAACAATCAATATATCATCGTTTCCCTTCTTAATAAAGAGAGTTATATCTATCTTACCTTTTGAAAAGCTATTTTGTAATAATAAGAATGTACTCAACCTCTCATATCAAGGTCTAGGAGCTTGTTTTAAATCATATAAAGCTTTTGGAATCTTGTAAACATGGTTTGGTGCATTATAATTTTCAAACCCAAGTGATTACTTTATGTAAACTTCCTCTTGTATAAAACCATTAAGAAAAGAACTCTTGACATCCATTTGATATATTTTATAACTCATGTAAGATTCAAATGCTAAAAGTAACCTAATAGTATCTAGTCTAGCTACGGGTGCAAAATTTTTCTCATAATTAATTACTTCTTCTTGATTATAATCCTTAACTATCAATCTAGCCTTATTTCTCATTATGTTACCTAACTCATCAAGCTTATTTGTAAACACCCATTTTGTACCAATAATTTGATGAACATTAGTCCTAGGTACTATATCCAAATCTTGTCCCTTTTAAATTGATTCAACTCTTCGTTCATTTTTTAAACCTAACTTTCATCAATAAGAGCTTTATTTATGGTTTTAGGCTCTATATGCCAAATAAAAACAATATGGGTTAAGTATCTAAAATATGATCTAGTAATTATATCTCTTTAAACATTGCCTAAGATTTAGTTTGAAAAGTGGTCTTTCTTAAACCTCCATTCTCTAGGTAAACTCTTATTCTTACTTCCACCCACACTTGGTTCAATTATTAGTTCACCAGGTGTAGGTAGGTTATCTAGGTTGCCCTCTTTTTTCTCTTTTAAATCTAGTTTCTCACAGTCCTTTGATAAGCTAATATTAACATTTTATACACTCTTCTTCATATTAAAGGTATTTGATTCATCACAAATAACATGCTTAGTTTCTTTAATCATCATAGTTCTCTTGTTAAACGATAGACTCTACTAGTAAAGAAATATCCTACATATCCTCTACAAATTTTACACCAAATTTATTTAAGTTGTCTATAATATTTAAAATAAAACACTTACACCTACAAACCTTTAAATAATTAATCTTTGACCTTTTCTAATATCAAAGTTCATAAGAGGTCTTAGCCAATAAACTTTATTGGTTATATGGCATGCACATACAATTTCTTGTAACTAAAAATACTTAGGAGTACTATACCCTTCCAATATTATTCTAGCCATCTCTTATAAGATTCTATTTTTCTCTCAATAATACCATTTTGTTGAGAGGTCTTAAGAGTTGAGAAGTTATGGAAATTTTCATTTTCCTCACAATAAAACTTAAACATCTCATTCTTAAATTCCTACCATAATCACTCTTAATGGATATAGTCATATAACCTTTCTCAAGTTACACTCTCTTAACAAACTTAATAAAAGATCTAAAACACTCATCCTTACTAACAATAAACATAACTCAAGTAAACTTACTAAAATTATCAACAATCACGCAAGTATATAATTTTTCATCTAAACTAGCAACTTTATATGGACTAAATAAATTCATATGCAAAATTTCTTAAGGTTTAGATGTAGTTACCGAATTCTTCTTCTTACAAAAACTCTTGGTTGCTTTCCTATTTGACAAGTATTACAAACCTTGTCTTTTTCAAATTTCACCTTTGATAGCTCATTCACAAGCTCCTTATTGTTTAGGTTGAAAATATGCTCCACACTTGCATGATCTAACCTCTTGTGCCATGTCTAAGCATTTTTATTTAGAGACACAAAACAGTTAACATCATGGTTATAAAGGCCATTTAATTCAATGATATTGTTAGCCCTATGGCACTCAAGAGGGGGGTGAATTGGGTGTTTAAAAACTTTTGCGGAATTAAACTTCTTTAAACACCTAAGGCCAAGTTAAACA
>JAOXYD010007700.1:0-15321 GCA_028565735.1 Pinacopodium congolense | reverse complement strand
TCCTTCGGCTCCTCCATCATAGTCAAAAAGCAAGTTACTGCCTAAATCACCATATTTTGAATAAAAGTCAATCATAGAACTAGCCAAAACCAGATTAAGTTCCACATCAACAATCATAATCTGTACATGTATTTGCTTGCCAAATTTAGTATAAAATCATTGCCATACCATTTGGCCAAAGGATCCGAATTCAATTTCTTGAAAAGCTTAGCACTTCTGATGTGCAACCATATCGAGCATAACCATTAATTATCAAAGTCAAGCCATTTCACTCTTGTTAGGCATATCATTAGACAACCTCCTACCAACTTCCGCCTCATTCACTTTAACAAGGAATATAGTAATGCATAAGACCCAAGTTTGTTAATCTCATTAAGTACAATGAAATCCCAATTGTACTTGTGTGAAAGACGATGGACCTTTGTCTCGAAGCCTCCCAATTTTTTTTTACCTTCATATATCTGATGAGAATAAGGCAAAAAGAAAAAAAAAACCCAACCAAAGATTGTTTCGCTTACCAATCTAGATTGTGATAGAAGCTTGTAGTAAGAAGATTCCAACTTCAGATTTTGACAAGAGAGACCGATACGCCTACAGAGAGTTACATAAGAGGGAGGCGAAACGCAAGAGAGGGAAAACGATTCTTGTGCGCAAGAGAGAAGCAAATGATGGGGAGTTCTAATTTGGGCGTTTTTAACTATTACTTACCGTAATTCCATAATATTTATCATAACCAGTTAACGAGTCGTAGCATTAGTTGACTGTTGATGCGAGTTAGACCTTTTCATGACATTTGGGTTCAATTCCGATCATACACTTTTATTTTTTGCTTTATTTTTAAATTCATTATAACAATTATGTAATTTTTAATTTTAATTTTTATCCCTTTAAATAAAAATTTTAATCACTTTTATTTTTTGATTTATTTTTAAATTAAATATAAAAATTATTTTATTTTTAAGTTTTAATGTTTTAAGATTTTATCCCTTTAAATAAGAAAAATTTACACTTTTACATGTTTCTTTATTTTTAAATTAATTATAACAATTATTTTATTTTTAGTTTTAATACTTTAATTTTTATCCCTTTAAATAAGAAAATTTAAACACTTTTATTTTTCTTTATTTTAAAATTAATTATAACTTTTTATTTTTATTTTTTATTTTAATATTTTATCCCTTTAAATAAGAAAATTTTAAACACTTTTATTTTTAAATTAATTATAACAATTATTTTAATTTTAATTTTAATATTTTTACCCCTTTAAATAAGAAAATTTTAAAAAAATTTGAGAATTTTTTAAAATACTAATATTTTCTATTAAACATATGTTTAAATTAAATTTAAAAATATTAAATGCACATTCTAAAATAGCAACACTTTGAATGTTGTTTAAAATTCTTTTAATTAGTAATATTTTACCATTAAAAATATGCTAAAATTAAATTTAAAAAATATTAAATACATGATTTAAAATAGCAGCACCTTGATTGTTGTTTAAAGTTATTTTAATTAGTAATAGTTTTAGTTGTTGCATATTTAAGATTTTAAAGTAATAATTTATTTAATTTTGTTTCTTTTTCAATTTATAACAATAAATTATTATTATCGTTACTTATTTATATTATTTAAGGCAACATTTTAAAAATATTGCATTATAATAACTTTTAACAACCCATTTTAAATCCATTGTAAAGCTATCATTGCTTAAAGCCTTTTTTGCTATAGTAGTCTGTATGATCAATTAGGTTCCTAATATATTGATAATGATCACAAATTATAATTATAATTCATAATTAGAATTAGATAAATTAAATTATCTTTAATTTTTTAATTAAACAATTTATAATCATAGATCAAGAGTAGTGTCTAGCAACATATTATCATCACCTAAATAAAAATATTAAAGTGGTTTTGACATAACTGCCTGTGTATAATTTTTTCCGTATAGTTCAATTATTTCGTCATACAATGTTCCGATTAGATATAAAGTATAGAATTAATGTCTATTCTATTTAAGTTCAATCATATTAGTTCTCTATCATTAATAATTAATTTTATTAATTATATTTGGAAACTATTTTTCAAGGTGTCATTCCACTTTGGCAAAAGATTTTTTAAATTAATACTAATGAAGAACAATGAAATATTCTTCCTAATTATTTTAGGTAACGAATCTTATAATAATCGCTCAATTACCTCCATATAGTTCATGTTATATCCAAGTACCATCGAGTGAACTATCTATGGTTAGAATAGGTCATAAGTAGTATCAAAACATAGCAATCTTTATACGAGATGACTTTGGTAATCTTAAATATAAAGATCACTTATACAATTATCACAATAACCATTTCCATAAACGCCCAAGTAATGTTTCATATGAAATTCTTATATTGGGTTAGTTCAGTAAATTTGTTCCCTAACAAGTACTCACACTTTTGTTTAAGTATTTCCATAATTTAGTCTATAAGATCAACTATTTCTTTTGTAAAGAAAAATATAACATGTGCTAATCTTTCTTCTTTATTAATGTCTAATCTTATTAGAGAATGACTATAAATAATTTAGGGACAATACTTAATTATAATATGAATCTCATAATTATAATCTCCATTATAATTTTATTTATAAAATATATTTATTTCATTGACTTTATCTTATATATTAGTCAATTAAACAAATATATATATATGATAAATAATACTTTTAATAAAATATGTCACAAATCTATAACTAACCGGTTGGCTGTAGGGTATAAACAAACACTCTCATCATGGGAGATATAAAGTTTATTTTACAACAGCAAAACTAGTCCTAGCAGTAGTTCGTGCCTGCTAATGAAAAGAGGTTTTAATCCTATAGCGACAGACAATTTCCAATAATTTGAGTTCATAAAGAAAGAATAGTTAATTTCATCTACTGTAGTAGGGAGTATGTGTCTCTAACTTGTTCGCAAAGCCCTTCAAAATAGGTTCATTTCAGAAGACTACAAAATTGCTTGAAATCTACATTATGAAATAATCTTTTCAAGATATAGTGCTTTTAAATAAAGTATCATTAAATTTATGTTGTAAACTAGAATTTAAGGAAGGTTTTATTAAAAATAAAAAAAATCTTTACATATTTAGTTAGTTATAGTATTTGTGTAGAAAAAAAGCTGTTTGTTAGTTATAGTATTTGTGTAGAAGACAAAGCTATTCTACGAGGTTCGTTTTAGTAATAATGTAAAAGGTGGTTTTGTGTTTTAATAAGAGTTCTAATAGGTTAATATCTACTTATTCTATCAACCTATATAAAAGGCTTCCAAGAGGTTCCAATAATATTGAGAAGAACATATTTTTTCCTCATATAATCCCTTATATTTTGGCTAATTGTGGTATGAGAGTCATGAAGAAAAGCGCCTTAATAGCATTGGCATGATGCTAACCATCATCAAGCCGGATATAGTCACTCTTAATAAACCAAGAATCAGTCTCTATGTACCTCTTGTTGTTAAAAACAAAGTTTATTTTGTAGCAACAAAACCAATCCCTAATAGCAGCTCAAACCTATTAATGTGAGAGGTTGTAATCTCTGAACACAAGTGAATTCTAGTTATTTTGAGTTCACAAAGGAATAGTAGAAAGAATCAATTCATAGCTTATTCAAAAAGCCTCTCAAAATAACTCCTATCTCAAAAGTTTAGAAAATTACTTAGAATCTGCAATACAGAAGAACTTGTTTAAGATATGGTGCTTTGACATCAAATATCATTAAACTTATATTGTAAACATGATTTTAATGAAAGGTTAGTTTGAAATAAGAAAAATATTTTAAACTTGATTAATTACTTACAATATTTATGTAGAAACTAAATTGTTCTAATTTTTATCATATTAATTATAGTAATAGTGTAGAATGTAGTTTCGTATTTTTAGTAAGAATTTTAATCAATTTCTCAACCAAAAAAAAAAGAGTTATAATAGATTAGTGACTACATATTCAGTTATTAGGTATTACATATATAAAAGATTTTTTTAGAATTATCAATAATATAAATGTATTTAGTTCCATGTATTCTCTTTTTTATTTTAGCTAAGAGTATTAAGAATAGGAGCAATTTCTTAAAAATGTTCAAGTCTTTGAGATCGAATCATATAAATTCTTAAGATTTAAAACATTTTGGATTTTAAATATTTGAATTTTCAAATGAATAGTAAATTTATTTTTATAAATTATTTTAAATATTAATTAATTTAATAATTTATTTTGATCACATAATATATAAATTATTATGCATAGTTAAGAGTTTAAATAATATCTTTTGAAAAAATTAGGTTTTACATTTATAAATATATACCAATTATCAAATTTGGAGGCTATATATATACACACACAAATCTTCTTGTCTGGTATCACTTTTTTTTTAATATCTTGTTTTCATTTTTTTCAAACATAAAAAACTGATGATAGAAATACATTTATTTTACTATGTGTTTGCTTTACTTCTGTTTATAAACGTTATTTATAAATTTTAAAAAAACATAAACAGGAAACTATAGACAATAAAATATGATTTCTTTATGTTTTAAATAAGTGTTTTATTCTTTGCAGGCCCTAATGACATTAAAGAATGAGGTGAATTAGATGTTTACAATTTTTCTATATTACAACTAAACCATTTAAACCAAATTTTGCAACATATAAAGTCATTAAACCATAATTCAATTTAAATAAAATGAAACACCAATATAACTCAAGTTCAAATAGTTTACTAGAAATCACAATATAAATAAATTAAAAGTAATGGGGAGGAATGATACACAATTGATTTTTATAGTGATTTGGTGTCTCCAATGTTAGGAATTTCACTAAGGTTAAGAACAACCTTTTATAATCCTCTTTAAAAGTGAAGAGTAACCTAAAGTAATCTCACTTTTCCAATCATGAAGAGTAATCCTTTTTACAAATTCCAAATTCAATAAACAAGCCCTAAATAATCAAACTCTTAATTTCTACTTAAGCTTACACAAACAAAAACACTTGCTTGATCAAAACAATGCTTAAGGGGATACAAAAATAATGAATGCAAGCTCAAAAAACCAACTCTTTCTCTCAAAATTATTCATGACATCAAACTAACCAAAACCTCATTAAGTGCTTTCTCAAACATTAAACATGTAATAAGATCGTTCCTTAATACTTAGAACATTTATTTATAAGCTTCCTAAGTTCAAAAAGTTGTTAGAAACTAAAAAACAAATTGTTACAAATACTCAAAAAGCTTTTAAACGGATGAAACTAACCATTATAACGACTATTGACACAACAACGGCACCGAGCAATGGCATTGTTGTGATCCACCATTTATTTTTTAAATAGTTATCAAGTTAAAATGATGATGTTGTACACGATGTACACTGCCATTATATATTGTTGTTGATCTTCTAGAGAAACAATTTGACTATAATGTGAGGCCACAATTACACCTTCAACCAACTGTTATATTGTGTCATTGAGGAAATATAACATTTTTTAACACCTTCAAAAACTAAAAAATTGACTCACATAAATTTAAAAAGTTTCTAACAAAACTTTTAGTAATCAAGATTTGTCAATTAAATCTAAGGACTCAAAATGTCTTAATCTATACAATTTGTACCACATTTTTGGACTTTTTATTTCAAAACTAATTGCTAACCATTTCCAAACATTTTTAAAATATTTTTTTACTTTAAAACTAACTCACACAAGTTTCAAATCATTTCCTAAGAAATTTTAAATATCAAGACATTTCAATTAAATTCAAACATAAAATTTGTCTTGGATATATAAATTTATCATTCTAATCAACTTCAAAACTCTTTCAAAAGTTTTCCAAACTTTCTACAATATCTCAAAAATATGTCTCATACAAAAACTTGACTCAACCATATTTAAACAAATTCAAACAAAATTTAAAGTACTTTAATACATTAAGAGAACTTCTTTAAAATATACTACTAAATTTCTTTTTTATTATGAAACTCCAGACCTATATAAAAATCTAATCAAATCATATTATGCAGATGCAATAAAAAAATCAATCAAAATCTAAAAATTTTAACCAAAATTCTAAATGCAAATAATCATGCAAATGTTGAGCCCTTCAAGCATTGATAAGATTAAGGTAATACTTACATAAAAATTAAAATTACAAGTCTAAAAATATTCACTCTTCCTTTTCTTTGCCTTGATCTTCCATCCATCATTTGATCTTACTTCAATGCTTGCTCTATTTCAATATTTCCTTCATAAAATCTTTCTACTTAAGCTTCATCATATGTTTTTGTACAATTTGCATCAATAAATCTTTTTAACACATCAAAACTAAAATATTAGTAAAAAATATATTTTATCATCATCAAAACTACAAGTTGAAACCTTCCTTAATTCAATAATCTCCTTCTTTTTTATAATGATAAAATATTTGATATTATGATAATATATGCACAATAAATGCAAAGCAAGACATATAAAGTAAAACATTATGAAATGATCAAATGCTATTACTTAAATAAAATTTTCTTGATATGACCAAACACTCTCCTTTTTTTTTTTGTCATCATAAAAAAGTTATTAAAGAGGATACTAATCATTAATGAAACCAATTACCAATTGTTAAGAAACCAATCACCAATTGTTAAAAATCACACCTCATCATAGTTTTGAAAAACTTTCATAAATCATTTAAAACCATTTCAAATATTCCAAAAATAATTTTTCACTTTAAAACTATCTTACACAAGTTTCAAATCACTTCCTGAGATATTCTAAATACCAAAATATATTAATTAAACTTAAACAAAAAATTTGACTTGATTATAGAAAATTTTCATTCTAAACAACTTCAAAACTCTTTCAAAAGTTATCCTAACTTTCTTAAATTTCTTAAAAATATTTTTGGCTAAAAAACTTGACTTAACCATATTCAAACAAATTTAAATAATTTTCCAAAACACTTTGGCACATTAAGAAGACTTCTTTAAAACAAACCACTAAATTTCTTCTTGAAGAAATTACATACCTATATGAAACTCTAATTAAATCCTATTATACAAATGCAATGAAAAAAAACTCTAAATCTCTTTATGAAAATCCTAAATGCAAATAATTATGCAAATGTTGCAACCTTCAAGTATTGATAAGATCAAGGTAAGACTTACATACAAACTTATAAGTTTAAGGGCTTGTTTAGTTCCACTTTGGTTTTTGGCACAAACATCGATAAAGAAAACACACTAATACAGCACAGAAATCGAAAAGGAAAACACAATACTCAATACAACAATCACAACAATCACAACAAAAAACCAAAATCCACAATCCAACTAAACATGCCTTAAAACTATTTAGTTATCTTCTTCTTTATCTTCCATCACTTGATATCACTTCACTACTTGTTCTATTTCAATATTTCCTTCATAAAAACTTTCTCCATGGGCTACATCATATGTTCTTGCATAATTTCCATTAATGAATCCTTCTAACACATCAAAACTAAAACATTAGTAACTAATATGTTTTATTATCATTAAAACTGTAAGCTAAAAATTCCCTTAGTTCAACAATCTTCCTTTTTTATTATGACAAAACATGTAATGTTAAGAGAATATATGCAAAACAAATGCAAGGCAAGATATATAAATAAACCATTTCAAATAATCAAATACTATCACTCAAACAAATTATTCTTGATATCACTAGACACTCTTCTCCTTTTTGACATTGTTAAAAAGTTATTAAAGAGGATACCAATTATTAATGAAACCATTTAACAATTGTTAAGAAACCAATCACTAATTGTTAAAAATCAAACCTAATCTTGATTTTGAAAAAATATCATCAATCATTTCCAAAAATCTCTTAACTATGTAAAAAAAAATTTCAAACTAATGATCTCTTTCTCTAAACTTATGGAAGTCTCTCACTCCCTTAATTCATGCATATATACAAGTTATACTCCTCCTAACTAAATATATTAATGCATTATGAGGTAATAAAGTATGAAAAGGGATAAAAACCTAAAAGTGCATCAAAAAATACATATTATGCATCTTTATACTTCAAAAACATATATTTTTCATTAAAATCATATATCTAACATATTTTGCATTAAAAATATAAATTATAATGATAAATATAATTAAAAAATGACTTCCCTACATAAAACAACTAATATCATACAAACATATCTTAGAACTATGTAAAAACAAATGAGAAATGTCAAATGATATACTCCTTTAAATTTATGTACTACGAAAAAATTGATAGCATAGAGGGAGAAGTACTTATAAAAGAAAATTTTCAAACATCTATTAATTTCAAGAATGATACCAATATATAAAAATGATAGTAATTTTAAAAATCATTATACTTTCTCATGCAATAGCTTTCAATAACTCCCCTTAAACATATGTAACATTCATTAAACCTATACTCATATCAAGTATATACCATCAAAATGTATGCCAAGCCAACATTATCAAATATTGTTAATGTAAAAGGAAATATGTATATCCTTTTTACATTACCAATTTTTATAATATTTTTTCTCCTCACTTAGTTAAACAATGTACTCCTTGGTTAACTTATATGAGGATTTCTTAGTGATTTTTTCATCTCTATTAAGTTATTAAAGATGCCACTTTTTTCTACTTACTTGATATCCATTTGATACTAATTGATGTTGACCTATAGAATAGAGAAATCAATGTATTCCAAGTACCATATAAACTTAGGTCCTTAGGAGTTAACTTTTGCACCTTTTTTAACCCATATTTTTAATTTTGAAGTTTTTCTAAAAATTCTTTGTTTATCGAGACAAAATTTTTCAATATGCCTTAGATTATCACAAAAATAATATGTAATATGTGCATTATGCAAATGAGAATAAATTCTATGATTTTTATACACATGTGCATTCCAAAGCTTTCTTTTATAAAAGGATCACATCTCAAATCTTAGAATGATAATATGCCCTTGGATGTGTGTCAAGGACGTTCTTACAATTTTACTTATACATATTTGAGATGTGCACATGTACAATGCCATTTTATCTAAAATGAGACCTAAATGAATATGGTTGCATATACAGAGGATATGCATGTGTCATGTTACTTTGTCTAATGTGATATCTAAAATTATGCTTATTCTTCCCTTGATGAAATTGCATCATAGGATGTAAATATGATATGATCATAGTGTTGTAATCATGTATGTAGTGAGCACGAGAATATATTGGATCTCTTTGCCTTACTTAAGGCCTTAATACTTTATGTTGTGGTTATGCATTTATATGAAAATTATGTCAATTCTAGTTTGTATGTGCTCCCTTCCTTGTCTTTAGTCTAATTCCATTTATGAATGCGTGATGCTTTTTCCTATGATGTGATCTATAAGATGATGTTATATTTTTTATTGAAGACCTTAGAACATGCTCTTCATCTAAACTCTTGCCTTTCACAAATGAGCTCTTAGCATTAGTAGAGCATACAATCTAATTTTTCTTTATCCTTTGTGAATTTTTCCAATGATTCCTTAAGGGCATCTAATTCCTTTTTCAAAGACTCATTCTCATTCATCAACTTATCCTTATCATAAAAATCCTACACTCCTAGATCCTATCTTGTCATGCATTTCATTTTAAAAATTTTCATTTTCAAGCAGATACTCATTTGTTCTCATTCATTAACTTATCCCTATCATCATTATACTTTACAATTCCATACTCCTAGATTCTATTATGTAATGTATCTCATTTTTCAATTTTTTATTTTCAAGCATGTACTCATTTAAATGCTTCAATGTTAGAAAGTTTCTTCCTAGTCATGTTCTTTATTTATAAATATTTAATTAACTCATTATATGAAAGATCATCACAATAATCATCATTATTATCATAATCATTATTAGAATAGTTAAAGAATACCTCATTCTCATTGATGTGAGAGTTTGAACAAGAGGGGGGCTTCTCATCATCCTTGTCAACCATTAGGCATATATAAGCTTCCTCTTATTCTACTTGTTAATTCTCTTCTTCTTTAATTTGATTGCCACCTACGTAAATATCCTTCAACCTATATTAAATCTCATTAAATGAATTGCACATTGAAACTATATTAAAAACACACTCTAATATATAAAACAAAACATGTGTAGCATTATTATTTAAAGAAATAAGTTCCATATCATTTTCATTCCATTCATCATCTAAGTTAGAAACTTGTTATTCATTTACCATTTTTATGGGAATATAGGAAGCATTAGACATAATTATATACAAATCTAAATTTTCAACTATAAAAAAAATCATCCTAATTTTTCAAGTCATAAAAATCATTACTATTAAATAAGGTGTTCTACACACATCAACCTCCTTTTTATAAGATGGTTACGTTAGTGCACTCAAATGTGCCATATTTAATCTTTCCTCACTAATTTCGTTAGAATTTTAAGCATTATTGAAATATGTTTTGATACTAATTGAAAGTCCTAATATCTCCCAAGAGGGGTGACGAGATGAATTAGGTGTTTAAAAATTTTCTAAACTAAAGTTTAAACCACTTAAACCAAAATTTGAAAAATATCAAGCCCTAAAATTATAATTTAACCTAAATATGATGAAATGACAATATAACTTAAGTTTAAAGAATTTAATAACAATCACAACATTCATAAATTAAAAGGAATAAGGAGGAAGGATACACATTTTATAGTGGTTTGATGTCTAATTCTACATCTATGTCTATTTCTTAACACTTAGTTGAGAATTTCATTATATCAAATCTTCCTTAGAATAAAGAAGAATCCTTTATAAAAATATTCTTTTATAAAGGTGAATTGAAACCTTTTACAATTTTTTTAAAAGGGTGAAGAGTAATCTAAAATAATCTCCTTTCTAGGATGAAAAGGGATCCAAAGTAATCTTACTTTTTCAAAGGTGAAGAATAACATTTTACAAATCCCTAATTCAAAAAACAAATCCAAAATAATCAAGCTCTTAAGTTTCACTCAAGTTTACATAAACTAAACCACTTACTTGATCAAAATAATATTCAAGTGGCTTAAAAATACAATGAATTCAAACTTAAAAACTAACTCTTCTCTTCAATTAATTCAACATATAAAACTATCCAAAACCTCATCCAATGCTTTCTCAAACATTAAACATGCATCAAGATTGTTCTAAAACACTTAGAACATCTATTTATAGGCTTCTTAAACTCAATAATCATTAAAAACTTAGAACAACTATTATAAATACTCAAAAAGTTGTTATACTCATAAAACTAGTTGTTATAATAGCTAATGATACTATAATAACACCATAAAACAATGCTATTGTGATCCGTCATTTATCTTCTAAAAAACTATCAAGATACAATAGCATCATTATACACACTGTACATGACTATTATATGTCGTTGTTAATTTCTTATAAAAACAACTTGATTACAATGTGAGGCCGCAATAACACCTTGATCTAGTCATTGTAGTATGCCATTAAGTCATTGAAAAGTAGTTTAAATGCTAGCTATAAAAATTTCCAACTACTTCAAAATTCAAAATTGACTTATACAAATTTAAAAAGTTTTCTACAAAATTTTTAGTAGTTAAAACTTGTCAATTGAATCTAAGTACTCAAAATGTCTTAATCTATATAATTTAAAATACATTTTAAACTTTTCATTTCAAAACCAATTTCAAATCATTCCAAAAAAAATTCACTTTAAAACCAACTAACACAATTTTCAAATCATTTCCTAAGAAATTCTAAATACCAAGATATGCCAATTAAATTTAAATATAAAATTTGTCTTAGTTATGAAAAATTTTCGTTCTGAACAACTTCAAAAGTCTTTCAAAAATCCTCCAAACTTTCTCAAATATCTCAAAAACATGTTTCACATAAAAACTTGATTCAAAAATATTCAAACAATTTCAAAAAAAATTTTAAAATATTTTGACACATTAAGGGGAATTCTTTAAAATGAACCATTAAATTTCCTCTTAATTATAAAACTTTATACCCATGTAAAACTCTATGAAATCCTATTATACAAATGCAATGACCAAATTTAAACAAACTCTAAAAATCTTGACCAAAATCTTAAATGCTAATAATCATGTAAATGTTAAACCCACCCTTCAAATATTGATAAGATCAAGGCAAGAGATACATACAAAATTATAAGTCTAAAACTATTCAATCTTCTTCTTCTTTGTCTTGATCTTTCAGTCATCACTTGATCTCACTTTAATGTTTGTTTCATTTTAATATTTCCATCATAAAAACTTTCTTCTTAGACTTTACCATATGCTCTTGCACAATTTACTTTAATAAAGCTTTTAAATATACAAAAATTAAAATATTCGTAACAAATATTTTTTATCATCATCAAAATTGCAAGTTAGAATCTCTCTTAGTTCAACATTATCTATTTTTTTGTAATCAAACCCTATCTGCACCCTCTCTCCTATCATCACCTAAATTCATAATTCTCCCAATATTAATTAACTTAAAAATATACTTTGATATTTTAAAAATGAATCAAATCTCAATTAAGTAGTAACATCTAATAATATAATAAGAATAAAATAAAAATATAGGATGATTAAATAAAATAATTTTTTATTTTTAGTATTTATCATAAATTTTATCCAAATAGATTTTTATTTTTAATAAAAATAAAGAATTAAAACTAAAAACCATATTCAAAATATAAAACTCTTTCCATTATACTAAAGGCTTCACTGGTAGGGTTTGAAATATCAGTACCATCGATCCATACCATTCCAGTCCAAAATCGGTATGGGCCGAGTAAAACTGGTACTAAGTTAGAATACTAGCCTGTATCAGCCGATTTTGGGCCGATTCCAAAATACTAATTCAAAACTAGGGATGGCATGTAAATATCTAAAAGTTCAAGACTGAAGTTTTTTTTAATTGCGTATGCATCGATCAATTGGTCCTTGCATATCTGTTGAACAATGTTTATTTTTTATAAATCGATCAACCAATCTTGGGGTATCGATTGGCCAATGTAAGCTTTAAATTAACACATACCTCTTTTTCTTCTTCCTCTTCCCTCTTTTCTCTTGGGAGAATCAAACTCCTTTCCTACAAATCCACTTCTTCACAAAAAAAAAAACTCATATATTTGAGTTTAATCCTTTACCCATTATCTTTATCTAACTCCAAAAACCTCAAAATACCTCTTAAAAACACCAAACAATCACAAAACACCAAATTTTACAAATTTGATTTCCAAATCTTTTTATGATAATTTGTCAAGTTTTATGCCAAATTCCAATAGGTAGTAGGAGACTTAACATCTTCCTAACATATACATCCATTTCCATCAATTAATATGAAGAATTTGAGCTGAAATTGATAAATTTATTAACACTAGGATTTAGGATTTTTCAATTTTGATAAATCTTCATTCAATTAGTTTTTAATTAGTATTTAATTCATCAATTTTAAGTATTGTAGACGTTAACATTGGTATGAATGCATATAGATTGAATAAAATTCGAAAACAGATAGAATTAGGGTTTTCGAATTGAAAATTTTCAATTTTAGGTAAAATTATATTATATTATATAAAATAAAATGTATATTTATGTAATTATGAGTATGAATGACTTAATAAAAAAATCAACTACATTTGATTTATTAGAATTATAATTTTCTCCAATTTTAAAAATATAAAATTTGGAGAATTTTAAAATTTAAATGAAATTATGTTATGTTTTACGAAATTGAACGTATATTCATGTAATTAAATGTATGAAATAGCTAATAGAATCATCAATTTCATTTGATTTGGTAGGATTTAAATTTCTCTTATTCTAGGTGAAATTGTAAAATTGAAAATTTTTAATTTTAGGTGAAATTGTGTTATGTTTTATTAAATTGAATGTATATTCATGGAATTAAATGTATGAAGAACTTGTTCCAATTTCAGGTGAAATTGTAAAATTAAAAATTTTCAATTTTAGGTAAAATTGTGTTATGTTTTATGAAATTGAATGTAAATTCATGTAATTAGATGTATGAATGGGCTAAAAAAGTCATCAATTGCATTTAATTTGATAGAATTTAAATTTTCTTCAATTTTAGGTGAAATTATGAAGTGAAAATTTTCAATTTTAAGTGAAATTTTATTATGTTTTATGAAATTGAATTTATATTCATATAATTAGATGTATGAATGAGTTAATAGAATCATTAATTACATTTATGTAATGACTTACATATGTTTCATTAATTACAATTTTTTTTTGCTTAATGTCTTAATCAATTGCATTAATTTTGAAAGATAAATAGAATGTAGTTCGATTTCAAGCATTCCTAGTGATACTTCAATCCCTTTTGAAAGATTTGATAATCCAGCATGGGCCTGTGATAAATTGGTTCCTGATTCTATCTTAAAAACCTAGATTATATGTAATTATTGTTGCAAGACTTTGAGAGATGGAGAAATAACAATATTGAAGAGGAATTTACCTGGAATAAAGGGCAACATGGAGCCTTGTCAGAGGGTTCCTCGTGACGTGAAGTGACATTTGAAGACTTTGATAAAGGATTATCAAATAGAGAAAGATAGAAGAACTATATTGAGTTTCAGCATTGGCAGTATGGGTTCATTTTTTTAGAGATAGTAAAGCTGATGTTGATAAAAATAATACTGGTAGATCTAATATTAGAGAATCTTCTATCCTTTTTACTTAGCAAGAACAGTTTGGTTCAAAAAACGATGAGGTTAGACAAAAAAAAAAAAAGAAAGCAGTCATTTGCTAGTTTTTTTTTTTCTCCAAGAACAACTCTAAGAGCTCAACTTTACTTTCCAATGAGTAAAGAGTAATCTTTTTAAACACAATCGAACTATATAATTTTTGTTCCCTCAAAACAAATCCTAAATTCAAGTTACCTAAGCCTTAATTTAAACTTATATAGCTCAATAAAAGCTTGATTAAAATCAAAGTAAGATAAGGGCTCAAATGCAATCAATGTGATGTTTATATCTTACGCATTCCTTAATACCCATACAATGCATAAAATAATACAAATTCACATTCAATAATCCACCCAAAATAATCTTGTTTACTATAGGTTAAGAGCAACTTATAAATTCTATTTTAAATGGAAAAGACTAGCCTTCAATCAATCAATAATTAACAAATTCAATTTCCCCAAATAAGTAACTAAAACACACACTCACGAACCACAATTAAGCCATACATCATAACAGTCATAGCATACAATTCATACGATTGTATCCTCCGATTAAT
>JAOXYD010007690.1:0-15322 GCA_028565735.1 Pinacopodium congolense | reverse complement strand
CGTTCTTTACTACAAGTTACGACCCGTATACTTGCGGTTTTGAGCGTAAAACTAGTTGTTCGATTTACTCTCAACAATGTTGTTCCAAAGTTCCATCTTCCACTCCTCTTGACCTCCTAACTCAATTCCACATGAACTTACATTAGATGTTCACCAATATGATAGAATTCTTGTCCAAAATCATAGACATCACACCAAACACTTAAATATTAACAAAAAAATTATAATAACATCAAAATATGTCTAAAACATCTAACTTTCATGTAAATCTATCAACAATTTTAGGAGATCAATGGTGGTCTAGCCTTAACCACCATTGTTTCACACCTAAACCCATGTTAAAGTAGCTATATCTAGGAACTAACTGGGAGTTATACACGACATTGTTGATCATAACGTTTAAGTGTTAGTAAAGGACGTAAGCACGATTTTTCTATTGGTTCTTCTTAATTTTCAATCAATTTTCACCCTACTTACACCCAATTATAGTAGACATCCTCCTTATATATGTAAGTAGTCTTAGATATTTAAAAAACAAGTTTTAGGATTATAAAATTGTTAGTTTCTAGAGAGTTTCAAAATTTCTCTCTTAACCTTAGTTTTTTTTTTTGGTTCTTTCATTTTAATCTTTTATTTTGGAGAATTAAAGTTGTTTCTAGAGATTACATGAGTTTACATGTGATTCAAATTTGGGAGTGTGTTTTAAGCTTAAATTAGTGCTTTCTAAACTCTTAATTTTGTTATATCTCTCTCTTTTATCTATATTATCAAAGATATGTTGTTTAAGTTGTTCTTTTTGTGTTCTTTAATTCAAATGCGTGTCTTATATGATTTTTAGCTAAGGTAAGGCTAGTATATGGTTTAACCGAGTTCTTGTGTATGTTTGTGAGATTATCTTTCCTTATTCAAATGCTAAAATCCCTTTTTTTAAGCTAGTCGCTTAGAATAAAGCCATTAGATAAACTGGGATCCGATAAATCTACCTTAGTTATTGGAAAAATCTAAAAACAATGTGTTTTACATCAATACATGACCAAACTCTGGTCAGTCATGATTGTTAATCTAGAAATAAAGGATTTTTTTTATTGAACTTCTTGGTCTTTAAGACTATTGCCTAAGTCTATGAGTAAACCAAACTATAAGATAGGATCCATAGATATAAGACACTGATTTAACCATAACTTTTCCTTGATTCCATGAAGATACCCTTGACCAGGCATCATAAACTTTAAAATTTTAATTGAATCATTAAAAAATTAAACCTTAGCTATTCATTAGAATTTGGTAATCTTTAAAAGCCATATTGATTTTCTTTATATAAATTGAGCCTTTAGTTAAATGTAGTTGTCTTTTAATCTTAAAATCAATCATTTGAAGCCCTCTAGACAATTGAAATCTAAGTGATCTAATAGTTATAGTATTTTTTCTTATGTGATCGATATTCTGGACTTGTTTAGAATCTACTATATTATTTGTTGACCGATGAACTTTCTGATAAATTGATCTTTAGTTGAATTTTATAATTGTCTCTTGATTTGAAATTGAATTAAATTGAGTAACCTAGACCTCAAATAAAAGTCCAATACAATGCTTATGGATGTATAAGAGGTATATGTAAGTTTTCCAATATAAAAATCATCATCAAACAAATATAATCACTAAAAGAAGTGGATGTCATCTCCAAGTCTAGTCATGCCCATATGTATGCTCCCTTCGGTGATTAGAGCTACTCATCTCTGTGTTTTTATATGAGGTAATCCTTGTATCCAATGAAAGATCCATTGAGGTGAGAGGAGCATATGTCCCTTCAAAGTGATCCTGAATAGTCTCTTCTTCATCACTATCATTTCCCTTTTATGGTGTAATAGGACTAGCACAACCTATTGAAGTATTACTTTTTAGTGGATCAAACAAAAATATTTTTGCGAATATCACACCTCGAACTCATATTTCCAAGAGTCTCTTTAGTGAAGAGTGTTATTTATTTGTTTAGTCTAAATTATCTGAAGAAATTATCAAATTAAACAATTAAAGCACATTTTTTTTAAAAATAATTTCAAAACCAACAATTACTACAAGTATATCAGTCAACAAGTAACAAAGCGGAGCATTTTTATGACTCTGAAATTTCGAACCCACAAGGAAGAGTTAGTGACTACTAAGTTAATCAGATTGTAATTATCTAGAGAGCTTAAAATTGCTAAACTTAAGGATTAGAACCACTAAATTAACTTTTTAAAAAAATAAGTTAACCTAAAAACTTCCAAATTTTATAATGAATTCCAAATTAATTTAAGAATACCAAATTAACTAACTAGCTAAGGATTAGGCTTTAAATGGCTTCATTAAGTAATGAAATGGATTGGAATGCCTAACCTAGGGTCTTCACTAAATCAAGACACTGCTAAGGTTAAGTGAATGCCTTATCTATAATAATCCTTAATTGAAGTTTAGTCATTCATCAAATAGCGATTATACTTAAAGTTCAAGAAGTTCTAATCTTAAATCGATGTTGAAAAATAGTACACTCATGATTAATCAAAGTAGATTTCTCGAATCCTTGATGAAAATAATGTTGTTTATTAATTTTTCCAATGATTAAAGTAGATAACTATTAAACCCTTAATAATCTTTCATCTCATTTTAAGTGATCAAGACAAACTTTAAGATCTCAAAATAAAAAAAGATTATCATCTAATCATATGATTAAAAAAAAACTCAATCAATCCATTTAAGAACATGTCCTTAGCTCTAAATTGGATTAAAAATGCATATATATCATGTAACCATCAGATTCAAATATAAGGACCATGTTCTCACATTTATATAAATAATGAAGTAGGAAACAAGTGAGTAAGTGTTTAGAAAGCACTAAATAAAGATCCAAAATGTTAGTCAATTTCTAAGCATGTGAATAAACTCTCTGGAATCCTTAAAACAACTTGAAAAATAATAAATACAAGGTTTGGAAAAGAAGGAAAAATTAAAAACCTAACCTAGAAAAATAAAAAGAAAACCCTAAGCTAATTTTGATCTAAGTTACCTTAAATATGCATTAATGTTGGGCGAATTGAATTCTCTCCCTTTTCTTCTATGTCTCCTACAAGTTAGAAGTAAGTGGAGCAAATTGATATCAATAGAGATGGAGATCTAGTTACAAATATATCGACAGCCACTCAAATGATGCTTGAAGAGGAGTTAAACGCCACCATTTAGCTACCGTTGTTTAGGTCCTAAAAAAGAGTAAAATACGGGTTAGCCAGGGTTAAATGAGGGTATGTTTGATACCCATATTTAGCTTCTTCTTTTTTCTCTAATATTCATAATTTCTTGGATTTTCACTTTAATTAAGGTTCAAACTATAAATTAAACATATCTAGAGGTGAATTAAACATTTTAACACCAATTTTAGGGTTTGGGGTAAATGTGCATCAAATTACCATGAAAAATATTATGAATTATGCACCTAAGAATTCCTACACCTGAAATATTTACTTATCCTTAAGCAGATCAATCCATCATCATTTTGAAAACAACATTTAATCATAGTAAAAATAACCATTCCATCAAATCATGTCATTGAAACTATTCCTTAATCATTCAATCATCAAACAAATCATTAAGATGCCAAATGATTAATCAAGAATGAAAATTCACAAACCACTAAAAATTACTTCATATTATTTCAATCTTCAACCTAATTTGCAAGTCATTTCCAAATATCAAATTAGCATTCCTAAAGAAAAATGAATCAACTTTTAAACTAAATTAAATCTTTTATCTATTAAGCACAATTATAAAACATAATGTGAGCTTTTATAGATTGGTTGATATGCCATTAAATCTTTTAATAAAATGATTAATTAAGGATATAACATATTAACTCATCAAAAATTGAAATCAAGAAGAAAAACGTCAATGATATGAATCAAATTTTAAAATTTTTTCTACAAATTATAGATTATCTTGGAAAAAGATGATAAACTGATAAACTTTAGGACAAATAACTATATGTGCAAAATGATCATTCTCTTCCCTACATTTAAACTAAACATTATCCTTAATATTTTTTAGAAAATAAACCACAATGTGCGAGATAAGGGAAAAGAAAGTAACCAGAGCAATAATAATAATTCTACTTAACGTTATATTGAAATGAACATTGACATTGGATCATTGTTTGCATCATTACAAATGATAAATAAAAAATGAAAGTATCAAAAGATAATAATGATAACAACATACTCCATATATAACTTAATAGCATTAAAGGAGAACATGAAGTGAATACCTTTAAGAACTCAAAATAAAGGAATAAAAATCCAAATTACAACTTTAAAAAAATCCAACTGAAAGAAAACACCTAACACAAAAGCAAATGGTCCATGAACAAAATGTGTAATAAGAAATAGCTAAGCATTGAGACTCGGGCCATCTATCTATTGATGTGCCTCTATCCTTGCAAGTCATTGATCTATATTATCCACTTGATTCTCTATACGAACTAGCCAACTCTTGAGCCTTAGAAAAATGGATATCATATCACCAGAGGAAGGCTCACAAGGTGGGATAAGAAGCACATAGGCAGGAATATGATCGTCTAGAGGCGGCCTATACATGAGGTACATAGGCAGAAATATGATCATCTGAGGTGGCCTATACATGATTGGAGTGGCCTCAAAAGAAGCCTCTCCTATACCTTCCTCAAGGGCAATTATAGGAGTAGGTGTTGGGATCTCTGCATCATTAATATGCTAACCCGCCTCTAAAGATCTAAAAGCTATGTTTCTCCACTCCCCCACCAACTCTATAATAAGACCAAAGCTTCAGTGTGGAGTAAGAAATAGAATTGGTTGGATGCATTTCTATCTCACCATTGAAAGAGACACTTGTTGTCTCAAATAGGCTCATGAATAATCACTAAAAATAGAAGTTATTGGTCTAACCGATAAATCGAACTACGTTTCTCATAATTTGTAAGATGAAACTGGCCAAAGAAAGACCCTTTTATAGCTCCTAATCTATAGAGTATGTTACACAACATATATGTGTCATCAAACCTAATCTTATTGAGCTTGCTATCTTTAGGAAGAAAATTAACACTAAACAATGCTACAGCAATGTGATCTCGTATAAATAATTAATTATTAGGATATCCTCTCTTGCCAAGTTGATTAATCAAAGCTAACTCAGCTTTAGCTGTAATAATCAAGAATGAGGGATGTAAAGTAGCTAAATCACCTCAAACATTATCCATCTTATGAATATAAACATCTCCTAAATCAGGTACCCCTAAGAAAGTAGAAAGAAATGATCAAGTTATGACTATCAGGGTACTTTAGACTAATGATTTGATATCAACGAGGTCAGAAGCATTCTTCCCCTCTATATTGGTAGAGAACTCTGATGAGCTCATCGCAAGTTATCAAATAATAAATTCATAACTACCAAACTATACAATCGTGGTGAGATAGGTTCGAACCATAGAGAGTCGAGATGCAAATGCTATTTTAATTTTTATAAGAAAAAGAAAATAAAGAACCCTAAAGAGATGAAAAAGGAAAGAGCTACAATGCAATGAACACAAAAAAGGGACAAACACAAAGAAAATTTAGTTAAGACTAATAACAATAACAAATAAATGGGTTAGAGATATCATTAGGATTTCGGGATGATCATTGATCCTTAAATCTAAACAAGAGGTACTTTAATCATGATGTTAGCTTATAGGCTCGAAGAAGCTCTCAATTTGCTCTAAATTAGATAAATCTAACAAACTCTAGAAATGCCCTGATCCCCATCTATAACTTAGAACAAGCTCTCTAGATTTAATAGTAAAGATGCCTTAGGTACTAAGGAATGACTAACTTAGACTACCTACTCACAAGCTCGGAAGTTGTAACATAAAGATATGGGGCCTAAGGTTAGTTAATTAATTATCCTACAAATTCCATTAACCTATTGCTACTTTTGAGAAACACTATGGACTATTATGTATCACACGCTCAACCCTAGCTTTTGGAAAAGAAAATTACCTAAAGGGTGATCAAGTCTAGAGATAACTTATAATTCATGACTTATAACCTAAGTCCTAAACTAATCTAGACAAACAAGCACTAAATTAAGCCAACTTCAACAACATTCTCACAATTTTAATCCTTTCATCCTTCTAATATCTCCAAACCCCTAAGAGAACTAGCCACACATGTTCAAACTACTTTTAAAAAAAAGATTAAATGAACATAAATCATACTTAAATAAATAAATGAAAAATTGGAAAATTTAAACCACTTAATGAAAAATACAATTGAACACTTAAACTAACACAAACTTAAGTTAACTAAAATATTAATTAATTAGCTAAAACCTAATTCAACAAAGCTAAAATTAATATTCTAACAAAAAATTCCGGCACCTATTACTTAACCAAAACTAAAATTACTTGAATTAAGACCTAAAAACAAGCACGAATTTTTAGTTACCAAGCATCAATGAACTAAGGACACTATGAATAAACAAAACCCCATGAAATAATACTTCACCTAAACTAAATTTTAATCAAAACAAATCTAAAAAAATATTAAAATCTAAAGCTTAAATGAGTCAGATAAAAGCTGGAAAATTAACCCTAATGAAAGAAGTCAAAATTCAACACTTGACCTAATGGAAACCTATGTTACTTCAACTAATAAGAAATTATCTAGAACTTAATTAATGAAGACTTAGTTTAGCACTTTAAATAAAAATTCCAGATTATAAAAATTTGAAAAAAACTAAAATTTTAATGAATTAAAACTTAAAAACATGCGTAGAAACTAACTACTAAACGTAGAGGAACCAAACATTCTCTGGATAACTGAAACTATATGAAATAAAATTTTAAACAAGTTAATACTTGATCAAAATAAATCTGAAATTATAAACTAAATGATTAAACAAGAAGAGTAAAGGCTGGACAAAATAAACTCAAGAAGAATAAACAAGAAGAATAATTGGAATAGCAAAGTAAAATATGAAATTTGGCCATGACAAGGAATAACAAAACCAAGACTAAATTATCCAATATTTAGACAACATCAAAGCTAAAATATGAAACACTTGCACAAAATAGATGTCAAACCATTCAATTGAAAACATCATATTAAACTATGGTAAAAATTTAGAACCTAAAATAGAAAATTGAAAATAAAATCAAGAAGGAATTCAAGGATGTATAGCCGCAATTGTTGACTTAGATGAAAGCTCCTCTCAATGTGCATTCGGCTTCATCAATTGGATGGTCTTCAAGCTACAATTTTTAATGAAGTCCTACCCCACGAGACATCCCTTTTGTTCTTAGAAAAGTTTCAGACCATTGTGTGGAGAAGAAGAAAATAATAACCCACCCTTGGATGAGCTCCTCACGTCCTAAGCCAAGCCTCACAATCTCTCCTCTTATCCTCTTTGTTTTGTGTTTTCTTTTTATGCAGCTGTCAACTTCTCTGGTCTCTAGCCTCCTATAGGTCTTTTGTCATTCATTCCAAAATTAATTCTAGCCCTCCAAAACATTATTGTTTTGTACTTGAAAGAGTTGGTGAGCTCATGCCATTTATTTTCAAATGCATTGTTGTTTTGGAGCTTCTTAATGCAACACCACCATTGTGCTCTTAATTCAATTGGAAGACTCCTCTTTATTTCTTCCAATCACTTCTAATCTTCTTCTTTTTTTTATATAAATTTGTGTCTAATAATTAACTCTACAACGAAACATAATATAAACACAAAATAAGCATTTAGGAAATAAAATAAAGTTGAATTTATATTGAAATACATATAAAAATATCATATAATTCAACCATATCAAACTCCTTGATTATCAAGGGATAGTACAGTCTAACAAGTGTAAGGATTGGAAGCCACTAGAAGACTTGGAAAATAGGTGAAACTTAGAACTAAGCCTCTATAGCAGTCGTTACATACCTCTCGACTATGATCTCATTATATTTGTTATCCTTAAACCAATGGAGTTGTTTTGACTCATAAAATGAGAACCGTTATAGGTGGATCTCTTCTTTAAAGTTGTTCTGTCAAAAGACTACTTAGGTGCTATATGAGCTAAATCTATTCAATAAACATGACAAAATAAGTAAAAAAAAAGCCAAGAAAATCTAAAAATTATGCTAGTGAGGCTTACCAAAATATTCCCTAAAATTTGCCAAGAATTTTAGGCTCCAATAGTGGTACCATTAGAAGGCTTATGGGATTTAGTCAAAAAAAGAAAAGGTACTAAAATCAAAACAAAAGAACCTAAAAAATAGAAGGAAAATAAAAAAATATTTGTTTACTGAAGTGTTCAAAAAAAATTTAGGTAAATTTAGGAAGATTTTTTATTAATTGATGGCAAATCTTAGTTTAAAAGGAAAAAATGAGATAAATGGACACCAAAAACACTCAATTGTAGTGAGAAGTGAGGCAGATTTTGGCCCTAAAGTGAAAAAGAGCTAAACTGGTGATGAACAGCGACGAAGAGAGCAAGGGAAGAATAAGATGTGAAGCTACATCAGTTTTGATTGAAACACTAAGTTAAACAACATTACCTAGGGATTTAAATGGTGTCGTTTAACTCCCACCATTTAATTCTCCAAATAGGGGCAAAACGGCGGCTTAAAGGGGTTAAAGGGTGGTGTTTAACCCTACCATTTTAGTCTCTGGAAAGCAATTTTCCAGTAGGGGAACATCGTGAAACTTCATCAATTCAATCCCAATTCAATTCCTAATAAGTCCAGATGGATTAAACATAAGATTGAAATATAGATCGAGGCTAGAAACACTTAAAACACACTAAAATTAAATCAAAAGAGATAAAACATACTTAAACTAAAGACTTAACTTTAAAATAAAAGACTTAAATACTTAAATTTTTTAAGAGAGAAACTAAAACACTAACTTAAATTTAAATAAACACACAACAAGGAAATTGAAAAGAAAATACATTAATCCTAAAGAGAAGACATAAAAGAAAAACATATTAAAATCACACACAATCTAGAGACCTAACACATTACTAAAAGAAAAAGGGACTTACACAAATTAAAAACAAAATTAAAACTTTAAGAAAACACTAGATAAACACATTAAATAAAATCAAAATAAACACACTAGTCTCTATTTAAAGATTCCCAAAAGAGGCTTTTAAGAAAACAAAAAACAAAAAAAAAGAATCACACCAAAACCCTAAATAATTTAGTTTGGAATAATTTAAAAGCACACTAAAAAAATTTAAACCTAAGGAACACGAAATGGTAACAAAAGAATTTGATTTAAGTTTAGGTTACCTCCTAACAGGTGCTTCTTTATGGTGTTTTAGTTGGACCTTAAAGTTAGGGAATTTTCAATTTAAATTTTAGCTTACCATCCAACTTACTTATTCCATTCTTTCTATATGGGCAAGTTAACGGACCATGGGTTCTTACACCTTGAAGTAGATGCTTAAAAACATCACAAATCCTAACCTTAAAGAAAAACAATGGATGACTCTTACCCTTAACAAATCACCATGGTAAAAATGTAAGAATGACTAGTTTTGCCCTAAGATCAAAAGTAGAAAAACCTAAGAAATCACTGCAATCAATCGATACCTTAATTTTCATCAATTGTCACTCTTAAACATCATATCATTAACTAATTCATTAAACTCCTTTGGTTCTCTTATAAGCTTCTCCTCAATACTACTTATGTCGTGAATATCACTCACATCATCGTGCTTAAATTGAATGGCTCCTGGGTCATGGTTTTTTAATTCACTCATATGCTCTTCCTCAACACCAACTACTCGAAACATAGACTCATCCATTGTTTCATTCAAAACTTCTTCACTTTCAAGAGATTGTTCATTATTAATACACTCAAAAATTGCATCATCATTCTGTTCAAAAGAAATTAAAAGCTCCATTTGGAACTCTTATTGCAATTCTAGAAGAACTCTATCTTGAACCTTACTTTCTTCAACTAGTGACTTTATTTTTCTAAGCTCCCTCATAAGATCTTTGATTTCTATTAATTTTGAAATTCTTGCCTCATGATTAGATGAAGGGTCATAACATTGGCTAGGACATAGCTCAAGATGACTTTGGAAATGGGATGATGGACAAGGAGAAAAAATGGCTTAAAGAGAGATTAATTTTTCTAAGAATAATCAAGATAAGGTAGTAAATAATCAAAGGCATGAGATTCAAGAAATGATTCATCACGGTTCACTCATTCATATCTTTCTTCTTCTATCTCATATCATTGGCGATCTTGCTAACGATCATATTGCCCCTACGTGTTTTAAATGATTAAAGCTAGACAGCAAAGATGATCCATACACAAAGTAAATATAAAGCAAGCATATAAAATAAGAACATAGAAAACAAACAAGAAAAAGTAAAGCAACACAATATAAACAATATTTACACTCTATAATAATTGATACCGATATATTCCTAATATCACTACACTTTCCTCAGTGACAATATAAAAAACTTGTTGTTTGGTAGATTGGTCCAAATTATCGCACGCAATTATCAAATTTAACAATTAGAGCACATTTTCTTAAATCAATTTCAAAACAAACAATTATGGTAAGTATATCGGTTAACAAGTAATAAAGCAAAGCATGTTTATGACTCTGGAGTGTCAAAAGCACAAGGAAGAGTTACTGACCATTAGGTTACTTGGATTACAATTATCTAGAGAGCATAAAATTGATAAAATTAAGGATTAGAACCACTAAACTAAATTAAAAACAACTAAGTTAACCTAAAAACTTCCAAACTTTTTAATGAATTCCAAATTGATTTTAGAATACAAAATTGACTAACTAGCTAAGGATTAGGCTTTAAATGGCTTAATTAAATTATTAAATGGATTGGATTACCTAATCTAGGATCTTTACTAAATCAAGACACTGTTATGGTTAAGTCAATGCCTTATCTATAATTATCCTAAATTGAAGTTTGGTCATTCATCAATTAATAGGGATTAGGCTTAAAGTTCAAGAAGTTATAATCCTAAATCCATGCTAAATACTAGTACCCTTATGAATAACCAAACTAGATTTCTTGGATCCTTGATTCAAATCATGTTGTTTATTGATTTTTTCAATGATTAAATTAGATAACTTTGATATCCTTAATCATCTTTCATCTCATCCTAAGTAATCAAGCCAAGACAAGCTTTAAGAACTTAAAACAAACAAATATTATCATCCAATCATGTGATGGAAAACTCAATCAATCGATTTAAGAACATGTCTTTAGCTCCAAACCAAATTAAAAATGCATATATAGCATGGTTAAAAATGCATATATAGCATGGAACGATCAGATTCAAATATAAGCACCATGTTTTTGCATATATATATAAACAAAAGAGTAGGAAATAAGTGATTAAGTGTTTAGAAAGAACCAAATGAAGATCCAAAATGGTAGAATATTTCCAAAAATGTGAATAAACTCCCTGGAATCCATAAAACAACCTGAAAATAACAAATATAAGGTCTGAAAAAGAAGAACAAAAGAAAAATCTAACCTAAAGTAAGAAAAAGAAAGCCTTAAGCTAAATCTGATCTAAGCTGCCCTAAATTTGCATTAATGTTATGCGAATTTGAGTTCTATACCTTGTCTTATATGTCTCCACATGTTGAAAGCAAGTGGAGCAAGTTGTAGCCAATAGTGATGGAGATCTAGCTAAAAATATCTTGACAGTTGCTTAAATAATGCTTAAAGAGGAGTTAAACACTGCCATTTACCTACTGCCATTTAGGTCTTGGAAAAAAGCAAAACACGAGCTAACAGGGCTTAAATGTGAGTATGCTTGATACCATCGTTTAGCTCCTATTGTTTCTCAAATCTTTATTATTTCTTGTATTTTCACTTTAATTAAGCTTCAAGCTATAAATCAAACATATTCAAAGGTGAATTAAACATTTTAACACCAATTTTAGGGTAAATGTTCATCAAATTACCATGAAAAAGACTATAAATTATGCATCTAATAAAGAACATGGTGTTTGTAGTTGAAACTATCATATGATTACAGATTATGGAAATGCTTAAGCATAAGAGATATGATCATACTATAAGGGGTGGATCATGTAAATGTTTTGATAATAAGAAAAGTGAGACAGAATGATCTGAGATAGATGAGATATTATGATGAGAAAGAGATGAGAAAGATATGTCATATGTCACAACAAATGGTGAATTTAGATTACCATAGAGAGACACATAATTCCTTTTATTTCTCCAAAAAAAAATTTGTTTATTCAAAGAAAAGGTCTCTATATTTCAATGAAGAGTAAGAGTGAAAGAATGTGAATTTTAGTAAGTAAAAATATCTAAAGTTTCACTCATAAGAGAAGGATTGAACTTGATTACTTGACTATTGATCATTAAAAGTAAGGCTTATGTCCATTCATATGGTCCTGGATATTACAATATAAATCTTAAACTTTAGTTAAATATAATTAATGATGAAGGTAATGTAACGGTTTTAAAACTTGATATTTTTTAAGACTTTTTGGAAAGTTTAACAAACAAAGTGTCATTCTTTCTATGTTTCGTTGATAAAAAAAAGTTGTCACTATTAATGTGTTTATTAAGCTTGATGGGTTGCAAAAGATAGGTTTGAAGATAAAGTATGTGTTTAAAGGAAAAGGGGCTAAGAAACATGATTTAAAGCCCAAGTTGGAGTATTGGACCATAAATATTGATGGGTGAAGATTAAGTTTATGGAAATAGGAGTACTGGAGAAAAAGTAGTGTTTACTTGAAGATTAATTTGATAAATGAATGATCAAGCTTCAAGATACTAAAATAGAATAGGTTTTGATTTGTATTTTTATTATAGGTCTCATCTTGATCTTTCTATACCATTAATGGTCTTAAATCATGGATCTTGAATTTATGGTTAGTGACTTTACATATAGGATGCATAATTAAGAGGAATTGGGTGTGAATGGTTTGAAAGATGTTCTTGATACACTATAATGTTTTTAAGGAATTAGTTTGATCTATGGTGCTAAGTTGCATGAGAAAAATAATAATTAAGGTTAAACTATATTAATTTCATAAGATTATATGAAAGGGTTAAAGTCTGTGTAAAATAAAGTGTTTGAAAATGAAAAGATTAGTTTCAAGGATAGAATATGTGAATGTGTGTGAGAATGTTAATATTGTGCAAAAGAAATAGTTAGAAGGTTACTAAAGTGTGTGAATATGTTAAGGCATATATGAAAAAATATTTGAAAATGTGTTGTTATATGTTAAAGGTTGAAAAGAAATTATATTGGGGTTATTTAGATGTGTTTGAATATGCTAAGTTAAGTGAAAAAAAATAACTTAGATAGGGATTAGTCGACTAATGTCTTAACCAGTCAATTGGTCCATCAAATGGTTAAACTAGTAGACTAGTATGTTGATTTTTGGTAGATTAGTTGAACACACTGGTTGACCAATATATGCAGATTAGTCAATCTATGGGGAGCATGGCCAATCTATAATGGCTAGACAAAAAAATGGTTTTTAATTATACCCAATAGGTACAAATGACTAGTTAGTGTTATCCACCTATAAATAAGTGTGTTAGGGTATGTGTTAAGCATCAATTGAGTGTGTAATGAATCAAGCATGTAAGAAATACAAAGTGATTGGGTTTGTGAAAGTTTTTTAGCATTGATTTGGCTATTTGGCATGTTTTTTAAAGGTATTATATGCATACATCATTTAATATTATGTTGATCCCATTAAACACTTGCGTTGGTTAAGTTGAAAGCTTTTAAAGTGTTTTTATAAGGTGAGATTATGAGATTAAGAGTTGTAAGGGTTTGCTCTATAATCCATTGAAAAAGAGTAATTGTAAGGGTTATCCTGAAGCCTATATAAAAGGAAAGCGGTTGTATAATTGATATTGATAGTGAAATTCCCAAGAAGGTGTTGGGTAATTAACATAGGTTTGGACATAAGATCGAACCAATATAAATTGATTTATGCATTTCTCTCCCTATCTCCTTTTAATTTTTCAAGTTAATTTATTTCCATCATATTAGTATTGTTCAATATATTATTTAAGGTTCCTCATTTTAATTTATATTATTTATTATGTTATATATAGTTTCCGCATAATTTTAGAGGTAATTTTTTATTATATGTAAAATATAAAGAAAATTTTGAGAAATTTAGAATCTCCTAATTCACCCCCATTCTTAGGTGCCATATAAGGACTAATAAAGTTAAAATTGAATTGATGAAACAATCTTACAAAATCAAGGACTAGCCAAGAGTACAATATGTATCAGTCTAGAGCTAGATATTTAATAGTGCAAATGAACAATCTAAGATGCATACTTGAGTATAAAGTCACGCTTACTTTGTTAAAAAAGCTAGATAAGTTCTTAAACGTATCTTGTATCCCTTATTCATTTTCCTTTTAAGGCTCTTTACTATTATAGTTTTGTTTATGGTAGTTCCCATCTTTTTCTAATAATGACTCCATTATTGAAATGAATATAGTGTATTACTAGGTGTTATCTAATCCTTTCAAACAGTTTTGGTAATAGTAGTTCTTTTTGTTTGCTCTTACTACAAAATATCATCTAGTTTCTCTTATGCCAAATATCATACACTAAATAGGGTATATCATCCTTACAAGTTAGTGAATAACCATTATTATCTATACTTTATGTCAGTGACTCCACTTCAAGGTTTTATGCTAGTTATCTTAAGGTGCAGATCTACTATACAACCATAAAATATTGATCCAAAGTAATTTTTAGTTGATAAATAGATGGTTCAAGTTTTTCACCTCCTACTGGCATAAGTAGTAGCCTGCAAGCACATTAAGGTATCTCAAAAGTTTGTCTAGGGTGCTTGATTTACCTTTGATGGCTAGCCGCATGATAAAGGAAGCTTGGGAATGAGCTTTGTTAAACTAGTTATGCCATAGTACCTTAGGTTATACATATATTAATAAGTTCCTTCAAAATGAGCTCGTATATGTTCTTGAATTAGTTTTATCCCAGTATCATAAGTCTAGCCTATTAGTAACTAGTTGGGTTCTTAGTAGAAAATTTGTTACGGAGCGTCAATCAATGTTACCAGTTTTTTAAAAAAAAAATATTAAATATGACCTTCTTCTTTACAAAGTTTCTAAATTGGGCATAATAATTTATTTTATATAGCTAAAAAAATCATTGAAATAAAAACAATCAATTTTCACTTCAATTTCCTACTTCTCTTCATTTCTGTTGCTAATCAAAATGTTTACAAAGGGCAAGAGAGATTTACTCGTTACAGATTTAAAAG
>JAOXYD010007680.1:0-15323 GCA_028565735.1 Pinacopodium congolense | reverse complement strand
CTCAGTTTATTTGGATGTGTAGTTTCTATTTTTTGTTGTTATTTTTTAAATATAAAAATAATAAAAGTAATATATAAAAATTAATAAATTAATATATAATTAATAAAAATATATAAAAATTAATGAAAATAATTTACATTGATTTTCATGTTTAAAAAATTAAAATAGAGTATTAATATATTTTTATATTAATTTTTGTATTTTAAAAAATAAAAAATAAAATCTAAAGTAAAGTAAACATGACCTTAAGTGAGCATAGAATTGGCTAGCCCATTGGATGCGGAAGGTAATTCATGTCCTCATTCCAACTCGCGTGACTAATAAGATATATTATTAATCATGTGAAATTTGATATACCCAAGAGATATATTTTGGAACTTCCACCAAGTTTGATCGGTGAGAATAGTATGGTACTTTAAACTACCTTTTAATTTGTGCAATTTCTTTTCTCGTTCGCCATCAAATTACTTGTTAGATTTAGGCATTTTGAGAAAAAAAAAAACAATATGAACTTGCGTGGGGTTTATCTCTTTTTTAGAGTTCATGCAATTAAGAATGCATGTAGTAATCTGAGGAAGGTCATCTATGCAACTTTAGAGAATGTTTTTTATTTTAAGAAACTTTAGAAAAAGTTATTTTTGTTATTTCAGTATAATAATAAATCATATGAAAAGTATGGAAGCATGTATTTCTCATTTCTAAATAGCCAACTAAAATAGTTATTAATCAATGTTTTTGTCTTCCAATATTTATATTGGCACTATAAAATCATTAGTTCATAAAATTAAGAAAAGAATATTTAGAATCCAATTTTATTATGAATTTCCTAAATTTCTATCATTATTCAAAAGAGAGAAAACAAATATTCATAATTTTATATAACCAAATTATAGAATATTTTTAAAATATTTAATTTAATTTAAAAATTAAAATATGAAAATTTGATCAAAACTTAAATATAAACATGTGTTCAAAAACTTAAATACAATTTTTTTTGTAAATCAACTTAAATACAAATTTTATGATACTTATTATATACTTTTTAAGTCTTAACGGTGTATAATAATGTATTAGGGTAAAGGAGAATCAATTTTTGTTTTTATTTTTTAGTTTCTGTTTTTTATTAAAAAACAAAAAAATAAAAAAAAATAAAAAATAACTTATTAATACAAGATAAAAACTTAAAAACAGATAAAAATCAATAAAAATACATAAAAATAAAAAAAAAGTTGTACCTAAGGATCAGTAAATATTTATTCTTTGGCAATTATGTATATTAAAATTGGTGAATAAATAAAACATCTTTAAAAAATTTTGAAAATTAGGTTGGGTTTAAGATTTGTCAGGCCTAAACTAACCCTAGCCCAATTCTTACACACACACACAAACAGTAATTCAGAACCCTAGCCGTCTTTGTTCTGGCCCTTTGTTGAACTCCACCAAAGCTCATTCCTTTATCGTCTCTATAGCAGCTACCTCAATGTGGCCTGATTTTGACACAAGACCTTAAAGCTTTGTTTCCGGTCACTGTAATTACAACTCCCTTCTGTTCAGCTCCTGAGCTTTCCTCTCTGAAATTCCGAGGAAGTTACTCTCTTTATGTTATGTTGATGACGATTATGTTCTCAGCGATTGCTGCGTCTTCGAAGATGGTATATTCGGGGACCAGATCTGTATCAGGATTGGAGATACAGAAGCGTCAAATGTTGGTGATGATCTTGTCGTGCCAGGGGAGCCGGTGAAGGAAAGAAAAGAGCCGGAACCGGAGGCCTGTACCATGGACGGTGTTAGATCCGTGCCGTACGGACAGGTTGTCCGGCTGGGTAATTTTGTCTTCAGTCAGTCTTGCACCGGAAATAGTTGGGCCAAAGGTCATTACACTGAGGGGAGGGGGGTTGAGTTGGCCTACTCTGCTTGCCTTTGTTAGAAATGAAGCTGAATACTGTAACCACTTGCAAGGTATTATCCTGATGCCACTCTAATGATCTTTACTAATCTTGTCAATGTCTTGACTTATGGCGCGTGGAAGCTTTCTTGGTTTGCTTCTAGACGGTTATACGAGCCATAGCGATCTTCTAATAAAGGAAACCAAAAAGAATGAAATGACATTGTTGATTTGGTTTACTACATCTCTTATAAACGGAATAGTAATTTCTGATAACTCAAGGTGTAGAGTGAAGTGTAGTATCTCTTGTGTCATAACCGTAACAGTAAATGCCAGTTGTCGTGGTTTCTTACATGTGGTTATGTTGCTGATCTACTTAGTAGTTTTTTTTAATCATTAATTATATTTTTCCATGTATTATTATTAAATGACATCAACTATTATTTTGATTATTTCAGAAATTTGTCAACTGGATAACAGTGAAAGGAGAGATTTCTAGTTCAGTGGAAAAGCAAGTAAATAATATATAATATAAATACATTATTTTGATATTATGATTAAATTTACAATCAATCTTAAATACAGATGAGTTTTATTTAAATCTAATTATATTAATTTAATAGTTACTTGTTGAGTTCATGCCATATTTGGAGTAATAAATGTTTTAGAAAATATTAATTGAGAAGATGAAAAGTTTATGGAGGTATTTTCAATGCAACAATTAATTATTTGTGTGTGTGCAATCAAATAGGCTTATAAATGAGTTGAAAGTCATGGTTTGGCTAGGAAATGTTTTGGAAATAAATTTGATTTTCTGCAAAAACATGTAATCATATTCCTTTTTAATTTTTAATTGCAATTTTAAATATTTACTAATCTTTGTGTAAATTTTATTTTGATGATATTATTTTTTTAAGTAAAGAAAAATAATTAGTTTTTAAGATTTTATTTAAAAAAAATCTCGTTGTTAGAGTCTTTCGCTGTAATTGAAGCATAAAAATTAGAAATTCGGTGAAGCTTTCATGGCTACGGAATACTCTAATTACGGATATTTTTGAGTAATTTCTACATAGCTTTCATCTCTTAATCAAAGAATTATTGGTGATTAACTGTAGATGTTTGTTTTCTTAAATAGTATTATAAAAATAAAATTAAGATAAAGATACGTAAATGTTTAAAATGAATTTCTTTCCTTTTTTTGGCGTTCAATTAAATTTATTTTCAAGGTAATCACATTCATAATTTCTATCCAACCATGTTTTTCAATCCATTTTCTTGTACGAAAAATGTCTTCAAAATTTTCTTTCTTGTTTCGTAATAATTTTTATAGCCTTTATTATTTCAGCCATGGCATGAGCCCAGCAAGTAGTTATGAAATTAAATAAAATTTAATTTAAATAATATAAATCTATATTTAAGCTTAATTAGTATTTTAATCATGTTAATATAGTGTATTTATATTATGTAAAATTTACTTGCTCTCCATGCCCACGACCTGACGGCCACTCGCCTCGCCTATCCAACATCTCAACAACGAAACCCTCCATGGCGACATTACAGCTGCTGTGCCACGTCCATGCAATTGTCTCTTGGCTCTTCCGCCAGATACCACATTTCCAAGCCTTCATATCACCACCACTTGTTTGGCAGACGGTGGAATGGTGTCTAGCAGTAACGTTGTTCTTGTTGTTCTGAATCTTCACATTGATGGGTTTTGTGCCGTTCATGTGGTGTTGACGAACCATGTCTCTTGCTGTAGATTATCATTCTTTGAAACCAAGGACCAATCTTGTGGCATGTCCAAGGAATATTGGAGCTTGGCTATTTTCCAAGTATTATTGGTTGGTTCGCTGGACAAACTGTTCCCGGAGACTGGGACAGGCTTCAGGGCTTTAATCTGTTGACGGCTGTTAATGTAATTCTCAAGACTGCAACTGCTATGACTTCTGGCTAGCGCATAATTGACCATCATGGTCAAATCTTCATTTGTAAATGTATGTGTTCGATGGTTTCTTTTCAGTAGAAGTTCCCCATTTTCTTTCAATGTCCTTGGTCCGACTATCCATCATGTTTTAGCTTTTTCAATGAGGAAGATAGCGCTGATTACTGTAAGCAAGAGCCTGTATATTGCTCTACCTACTTTATAGATGATTTGGTAATTTGTGAAGGTATATTTGGTTACTGGCCTTGCATGATGCAAAACCACCAAGAGGCCTTAGTTTTATAAGAATCATCATATGGCATATAACATGTATTCTGTGATTCCAATAAACCGATGACATCTGAGCTACTGTCATAAACTTGTGAACATATGACATTGAATCCTTCAACTTAAGCTATAAGGGAGGATCGCTTAGCACACTGGCTTCTTTACCATGTAATTTTATCGCTCGTTCCTCATAGTGCAACTAGCAACTGATAATAAGCAATAAATTACAATAACAAAATGTAAATATAAAGCATATGCAGCTTTCATAGTAAATTTTCTTTCTTCTTCTTCAATGTATATCCTACAATAGGATGCCTTTGGTTCAATTTGCCTATCTGCCAACTAAAAGTATTCAGGATTATTGTAATTATTTTGCATTCACCGAATGAAATCAAGTTATTTCTATCTCTAAACAATGAATGCATATTTTCAAATTTTTGTTCTTCTATCATATATCAGCTGGCAGACCTAGTTCATCCTCAATGTCATCTTCATCGTCAAACAATTTAAGGAATCGAGCTTGTTATTGCTCTCTTTTTCTCTTTTGCCAATACTTGAATGCCAAGAATAAAACAAAGTATCAATATAGTTGAAACCAGAGTGCATGTGACTATGATCATAGCAAGATCCATTCTGTTACCACCATCATCTGCATACACATGAAAACATAATCATAAACCACACTTCAGAACAAGATTAAAATGGTTCAAATATAAGGAATTGCACGTGGATGGGCAGATGACTAAAAATGGTTATACAACAGAAATTGATACAGCCAGTCCACATTTCAAGGCCTTCCAATTTCACCATAAGTATCTACAAGGTTGGCTGCGATAAGTGTTAGACCCCTAAGTACAAATTGCGAGATCGTGCAAGTATTGATGAGCTTTGGTCAATGCTTGCCATGAAAGTCGGTATGAGGATGACGTGTTGACAAGGGAACAAGGAGAAGTATTGCGAATTGGCGAGTAAAACCCAAGGAACTTGTGAAATAGGTGAGAGATGCGGGAAGTATCGACGAAGATATCGAGAATAGGCAAGATTTGATACACATGGGCATGCATTGGGGGAAATCTTCAGCAAGACGCGAGATTCTGATACGAGGTCGCGCGTAGTTGGTGAACTAAGTCATGCGAGACCCAAGGATACGTGAAGCCATGCGAGCGAGACAAAGCACATTGGCAATTGACTTCGGCGAGACAGGTCGAAGGTATGTAAAATCTGCTAGATTCTATACTAACTTGGATTGTGACTTGTATTTAGTTATGGAGCGACGAGATTGCACTATGAGTGAGCCTGGTCACAAAAGATGGACTTGTCCATAGACATGTATTGATGGACCCATGTGCGGATAAACCTTGGTAACTTAGAAAACATATCAGCAGTGACATGACAACTGTGAGTGATGTGACATATGATGATGTGGAGAGATCAATTAAAGATCACATTGTAATAAGCATCAAACTCTAAGAGATAAAGAGCATATGGGAAAATCATCTGAAGATAACGGAGATCTTCAAGGATATAGATGCAATCTTAAAAGTTGGTAATCTTTATTTGATTAGATTCTGATGTAATGTAGGCAATTAGAAAAATCCTAAAGAAAAGGAGATGTCTTCCCATTGGTCGGTGTGATACAATGTAATCTTTAGTTGATAGGATCAATTAGGATTTTAGGAATCCTTAGTGATCTTGTACTTGCTTTTCAAACAAGAGGAGCCTACAAATAACTCATTAGAGTCAGAGCTTAAATCATTATGTAATTCCCTCATTCTCTGAGAGGAGAGCTTTGAGAATTAAGAGCTTTTGGGGGAGTTCTCATTATAAGGACTTCGAGTAACGAGATCCTTGTAAGTACTTCGAGAAGGAAGTACTTATTTTTTTGTTAACATTTTGTTGAGAGTTAAATGAAAGATTAGCTTTGGCTATATATTATATCTCATGTTGCTTGCTTTACTCTGTTATACACTAGTGTTATTTTGTGAGAAGACTGAGTCTTACTTAAGCGGACCTAAACGAGATTGCAATAAAAAAGTGGGTGTGACTTACGGTGAAAGTTCGATTCCAAAATAGACCTTTTTGACAATAAGCATCACTAGCAAGAAACATAAAACAGATTGCTGGGTAACAAAGTGATTCTTTGTGGCATCTAATTCTTAAAACCACCTATTTAACCAATTCAAGCTAACCTAGATGGTCTATCAAGTAAAAGAACATATCAACCTAAAAAGAGAAACTGATGATTAGCCTAATACCAATCAAATCCCTGATGAGCTCTGTTAAGAAATCCTGTAAAATACCAAGCAAGACTTTCAACTTTCATTTAAACTACAATCTTTACACTAACACAAAATGAGTTGATCTCTAATAGAAGAAACAATAGAAATAAGGTCGTGTTCCACACATTTTTCTTCTAAAAAAATACCCCCTTATAAGGAAATAGACTTGGAAGAGTTCTTGATACCAAATGTAACCCATTTCCACGATCAACTAGCTATTGAACTTCCAAGACATAAACAAGAAGAATGTAAAAGCACGACATAAAAATGCCCAAAACATTGTTCGGTTTGAGATTATCCATATCATAGAACCTGCGAAGCTTGCATTTCTTATTCGTTATTTGCATCAATGGTTGTGAATCATAAACAATTCACAATTTTGTTATAATCAACACTTAACATGTGAAAATTAGATCTTTGTATCTCTTGGACATTGCCTTGCCTAAAACGTAAGTGGGTAGTTCAAATTACCTGAAATTACTTATGGAAAAAGAAGGATAACTAATTTACCTGCCAAGATTCTTCACAAACTACAAGACACATTAACTTCTTTAACATCAAATAATTCTATTCTATTCTCTCATTTACATCGGAAATACACCGTCTGATCTATCTTAAAAAAATTCGTGTGTCATATAAATCTTAGTCAACTCAAAAAGTGATTGTGCCCAACAATACAAATCCTACCAAGCATGCCCTTAATCAAACGATTCTTAAATTCAATCCACAAGAAATTTTTGTTAATATGATCCTAAATTCTTTGGGCTTACCTGGAAGGTAATAGAGCAAGATCCAATACACAAGGAAAACAACTGAAACCCCAAAAATAAGCAATGGACATGGCGATAAATTTATTCCATGATTTGACCGGAGCTGTTTCAATAATTTGACCCGAGGGGACTGCACGTAATAGAGATTACTTATTAAGGTCAACATATGTGAAGCCTAAGATATGGAAAATGTATAAGTGTAAGAATAACATGGGTAAAGAGGGGATATCTGGAGTTAGTTACATAGGGAGAGAATAAGAGGGGTGAGGAATGGAGAGAGGGGGCAATCCGGTGAAAATTTTTTCTGTTATAACAGAGGGATATTCTTTCTATTGAGGAGCTTAGGCTCTGGACACTTTTTGTAAGAGATGTGGGCCCTTTTTCTTTTCGATAATCAATCCTATTTCTACCTATATCTTCTGGGTAATCTATCAATTAGTTGGACTTGCCGGATACTTGTTAATGTCCCAAAAATATTAGATAGGGTGGATTTATTGGATAATCGAGTTTCAGCATTGGAGGATTTTGTTAAGTCTTCATTGGAGGAATTCAAACAATATTTATTGCTGGAAATTAGCAAGGGGTTTAGATGTGAGATTGGAGGAAGTTTTGGAGGTGGTGGTGGTTCCCTTTTCGGTGGGAGTAGAGGTAGTTTTGACGAAGGTGGTTCCTCCAAAATTTTGGGGGATAACTCCGACGAGTACCATATGACAGTAAAGAAAATAGAGCTGTTGTCTTTTAATGGAGAGGACCCTGTGGGTTGGATTACATGGGTAGAGACCTATTTTGAGGTCCAAAACATTGTCGATAAGGTTAAAACAAGCATGGATGGAGGCTTAGTATGGTAGGCTTAACGATTCATTGGTTTAACTTGTTACATGAAACTGAGGACCATCTTACTTGTTTCAGGTTGAAACAAGCATGGATGGAGAGATATAATGGCAGTCGATATGTCAATCTATTTGAGGAGCTTTCTGATTTGTGACAAACTAGGTGTGTAGAGGAGTATATGGCAGAGTTTGAACTGATATCTTCGCAGGCTAGTCGTCTGCCGAAAGCACAATATCTCGGGTACTTTATGGGTGGTCTTTCTCTGGAACTAAGTTGTAGGGTGCGTACCTTCAACCCACAGACTTGCTCACTAATGATGAAGGTTTTGGAGGCAGAAATGTCAACTAGAGATTGTAGTGTTTGGAGACTTCACACGTTTGGTCATTCTTATAGGTTTCAGTTGAATAACTGTGGCAACTCGATAGGTAGAGAACATGAGGGAAGGACCTAATCGGGTCGCATTGGATCCATGGGCTTGGGGGCAACAAATGAAAATAAGACTTACTCTCATTTGGGGAGTTCCCTTGGGTCCAACGATAGAGGAGCGACATCATCATTCTCTGTATCCCAACCACGACTGGACAGGAGAGGAGGGGCTGGTGGTGATTGGACTAGAGGGCTGAAACACCTCACATACCCAAAACTTTTGGAGAGGAGGTCTAAGGGGTTGCGTTTTTAGTGAGAGGATAAGTTTCACCCATTACATCAGTACCTAGAAAAACAATTACAATTATTGATATTGGGGGATGATGAGTGTCTCAGTGAAGGAGAGGTGCTGGCAATGAAGGTTGACAGGCACGAAGAAAAAGAAGTGGAACCTCTTAGGTGTAAGGCTATGGATATGTGTAGAATCACACACGAAATTATGGAGGAAGTGAAGACATTGAAGTTAGAGGGGAAATTGAAGGGAGTTCCAGTGTTGGTTCTAGTGGATAGTGGTGCCACTCATAACTTCATCTCTTCCTAGATTGCTGCTGCCTTGGAGTTCCCAGTTACTCCAACTAGGGAGCTTGGGGTCAAATTGGGAGATGAACACAAGATTTTAGTTAAAGGTAAATGCTCAAATGTGTTGCTTCACATTTGAGAACTTGATATTACTGTGGATGCTTATGTGATTGACTTGGGAGGATTGGATGTAGTGTTAGGAGTGACTTGGTTGAAAAGTTTAGGGATATGTAAGATTGGGTATCTTATTTATGATTTCTAGTTCAATTGCTAGGTTTGAGCTAGGTTTAAACTTTTAATCTGTAATTATCGTTAACGATTACCATAAGTGGCAATAAGCTAGTTAAATTTGTAATTGAGACTTAATTAGTCTAGCCCAATGTTTCAATTCTTTAGGTTACATGATCTGAGCTTGTAGGATTATGACCATAATTAGTTTTTCTTTAGTTCTTAATATTGTTACACCATTAAATCTAGACATCATGTTTTATGTTATCGCATATTTATAGGTGCTTCTAGAGCTTGTTGGACTTACCTAATTTAGGAGGAGCTTAGGATGTAAGAAGTTGTTTATGTCTATAGGCTGGCATCTTATTCATAACACAATTTGCATGTTTTCAATGACCGGTTGTAATTCATGAATCTTGATAATATTTTTTAGTCTAAATTTTTGTATTTGTTACTTGTTTCCATTATTTATTTATTTATTTTGTTTACTTTAATTTTGTTAGTTGTGTTTTCTTTTTACTTTAAACTTTCATCACATCCAGTGGCTTTCTTTCATTTTATTTTTCTTTTGCATAACATTAGGAATAGCTAAAAAATACTATTAGTTTCTCTGTGGTATCAACCTTGACTTGTCCTACTACATATTTAGTTAGGTTAGTTAAGTATTTTATTATTTAGGATCTTGTAATGAGCTCATCAATTTTTTTGCACCATTATTGTAGAACTAGCGCTTGTATTTTAACTATTTCTCATATTGCTTTTCATTTTGTTTTTATAGGTTTTTGTTACCTCGTTTTCTGTTTGTTTTTATGTCACAACCTTTTTAGATCTCAAGAACTTAAAGAGGTGATGGCTCATTATCTGAGCGCTTTTAATTATGATCTTTCCTACTTTCATTATTATAACGATGAGTTTAACTTTCTTACTAATCCCAGATTAGAGAAACAAGTGATGAATCTCACATTCTTAATGGAGTAAGTTATGAGGGGAAGAAGAAGAAGAAATTAAGGTATGTGATATTTGCTAATATTTGGGTCATCCTACTTTTATGTGTCCTATATTGTAGGATCTATAATAGTATGGACTCAGTTCTTTTTTGATGTGCTACCAACTTCAGCCGCAATTCAAACCTATGCCTCTACCTTCACCATCTTCATCACAAGTTGATGGGATATCACTGAAAGAGTTTTTAATGAGTTTAATGATGAACACTCTTTAATTCTAATTAGAAATAAGGAGTAGCATGTAGAATTTGGAATATCATCTAAGACAATATGTAGAAGTGGTTGAGAGCATCTAAGCCCAAGTTTCTATAAGCAGTCTGAGCCAATAGGAGTGAGATGCTAGGGAGGAGGTGTGCAATATTTCATTAAGAATTGTCGAATAAATAGAGCATCTCAAAGAGAAAAAGCAAGAGCGAGAGCGAGGGCAGCTAGAAGAAGAAGAGGTGACAGTTTAAGAAAAGGAGGAGGATGTAACACCTCCTAAGGTAAGTATTGCTAACCAAGTTTCGATTCCTTTTTCTAGTAGTTTGCAAGTTAAAGAAAGGGAAGAAGAGAAGAAAAGGAGGAAAAGAAGAAGAGTGAGCAAGAGCCACAGGGAGAAAAAATATTGAAAGAGTTAGGGCTAAAAAAGATGAAGGAGGAAGGTAACAAGTAGGATGACGAGTCTCCAAATCATTGCCTACACTATTAAGGAGACCATCCTATCTAAAGATAGATGTTCATAGCAGAGAGTGGACCTTATATTTTGATGGAGAAGCGATGCAGTTCTACATCTCTAATGCTATGCAACATCTAGCTAATTGGGAGCCCATTTTGAAGGAAACTTTTTTAGGCTTATCAATGATATTATGTATGTTTCTTGTTGGGCTCAAAATCCCATTCAATGCTGATTAGTGTACAAAGTAAGAGTCAAGCTAAAGACTTAAAATAAGTGCTTATTGAGAGGAAATTCAACCTTTCCTTTAATTTTCTTTTCTTTTCTTTTTCTTAACTAGTTCTTTAGTTGCTTTTTATTTAAGTTTTTTTCTTTTCTTTTTGTTGTTTTTTATTACAGTGAGATAAATTAGACAGTAAACTCTCTATCAAGTACTTCATGTTTATCTCATTCAAGGGAGTTTTCTTGTTCCATCCCTTTTAATGTTTTCATTGATGTTAAGACATTAAGAACAATGTTCAATTTAAGTATGGTAGTAGGGTATAAGTTTAAATTTGTGCACTTGAATTATTGTGAGTTTAATTGTGATGATTTGAATGTTTTATCTTACAATGATCTTGATTTTTAGTCTATTGTTAATTGTGGTATTTGAATTAAATTAATTCTTTTGATTTAGATGTACATTGATTAATTATTTAATGACTTCTAACTCCTAAATTATTCGTTTTTTTTTTCTTTTGAATGCTTACATGTGTGTTAGAAATGCATTTTGTATGATATTAAATGTTTAAGATCATTTTATATGGTTTGCAATATGGATGTGGAATAGAATGTTTTGTTTAAATTGGAAAAAAAAAATGTGTTTGTTGAATAAGTGACTATGTTTTCACTCTTTTGGCTTTAATCCAATGTAAAAGTTAAAGTTATGAGTGATGTTAATAGCCATTTGATATTATGATCCTACCTAGTATCAAGAGGTATTCAAGACAAAATATTTAATTTTTCTTTAAAAAGTTAGATGACAACACAAACAAGCCAAAAAGATTGTCCTAGTTGAGTAACCAAAGTCATTCATGACAAGGTCTTTGTCCTTGCATAAAAAGGCTAGATAATCTCCTATAAAAAGCTCTAATGTTGAATTTATGTTTTTGTTTTAGACTAAGTTCATATGATGGACGATATGATGTGACTTGAATGCTTGGTATTATGCATTAAGGGGTGCTCTTTACTAACTTTGTGTCATTTATATGTGTTTAACCAAAGTTTTTGTCATGATAGAGTTGAGATTTGTGAAATAGATCAAAGGCATCTTGAGACTTTTGATCAAGATTGTTTGAGTGAAATGCTTAAGTCAATGCTTGAAATAAGAAATAATTCAAGTGTGGAGGTATTTGATAGGGATATATTTTATAGAATTTATATATGTGCTTTAATGTGATTTCATACTTATTTTGATGTTTAAATGTCTAATTTGTGATCCTTTTAAGTTTACATGAAAATTTAACTTTAAGACATAAATATAAAGTGAAAAGATCAATTTTGAAGAAGAATTGGAGCAATATGGGTAGGGATCAGCCTGTAAGATAGTTAAATGGTGGTTTACCTAAGAGTACAATGGCATTGTTTAAGTTGGAGTAGTCGTCGTTTTACCGCTTTTTTCCAAAATCCTCAACAGTGATTCAACAGACTACCAATGAAGGATAAGTCAACTGTCATTTTATGCATCGAAAATGGAAAAAATAAGGGTTGCTTCGACTTTTTCTTCTTTAAACACCTAAAACCCTAAAAATGGTATATAAATAAATGGATTAGAGTAGATTCCAAAAAGTTTTGCTCCCCACTTAGGGAAGTGTTTTTTTCTTCTAGTTTTCCTTATGTTTAGGTTCTTTGTTTGCTCTTTTACTCTTATTTCATGTTCTATCCTTAGATTAATGTTCTAGGTGTTAAATACTTTCTATGTTTAGGTTTCTACTACTGTTTATTTATTTTTATGATATTTTTATGATGTATTTCCTTTCGGTGTTTTTTTAATTGTTGTAAAACCTTGGTTTTTATGTTAAATTAGTGTTTTTTCTTTAACTTTTAGCCATGTGTTTCTTATTTTCTCTATGATTTCTACATTTTGTCTTCTATTTCCTTTTATTTTAGTTTATATTCTTTTTCTTTTTAGTATGTTAGCTTAGTTTTCTTTTACGTTGGAAGATATTTAATGGATTAATGGGTTATGATTATGAGATTTGCATGGATTTTGGCTGCATTTTGTGTTTTATGATAGGATTGAATTAAAACTCCGATTTAATGCCATGAATTAGGGATTATAGGTAAGATTAGTCATCTTATTTATGATTTCTAATTCAAATGCCAGGTTTAGCTTTTGATATGTAATTGTTATTAACTATTACCACAAGTGGTGATAGGCTAGTTGAATCTGTGATTGAGACTTAATTAATCTATCCTAATGTTTCAATTATTTAGGTTACATGATTCGAGCTTGCAAGATTATGCCTTAGTTAGTTGTTCCTTAGTTCTTAATATTGTTGTACGACTAAATATAGAAAGCTTGTTCTAGGTTGTTATACAGTTATGGGTACTTCTAAAGCTTGTTGAATTTACCTAGTTTATGGGAAACTTAGGATTCAAGAACTTGTTTGTGTCTATAGGCTAACAGTTATGAACAACACAATTTACGTGTTTTCAATGATCGATTGTAATTCATGAATCCTGATAATATCTTTTACCCAGCTTTTCATATTTGTTACTTGTTTCTTATTATTTACTTTCTTTTCTTTTTCTTTTATTTCATTAGTTTTGTTTTCTATTTAGTTTAAAACTTCATAGCATCTAGGGTTTTCCTTTATTTTCTTTTTCTTTTATGTAATATTAGGCATAGCTGAATAATACTATTAGTTCTCTATATGATCAATCCTGCATTGCCCTACTACATAGTAAGTTAGGTTAGTTAGGTATTTTATTATTTAATAGCTTGTGATGAGCTCACCAATGAATCAAGATAGAGAGAATGGTAAGAAAGCTATGAATTAAGTTATAAACATGCTTACTAATAAAAGTGAAGTTACAAAACATATAGATAAGCAATAAGACTATTACCACAATAAGAAGTAGTAATTAGAGGATTTCACATTGGTATCTCGAAGAAGATTCACCAAAATATTAGCCTTAATTATGCCTTTAATATAATGGAATGTAAGGGAGATTAGTAGCCCCATAAAACAACATGTTATTGTTTACTACGTTAAGGAAATAAGGCCATGGTTGATAAGGCTACTAGAAAATAAATTGAAATCAGAACGTTTTAGTCTTAATTGATTTTTTAAAAAGTCTTGGATGATCATTATCAACCATCAACACTATTAAAATAGTATAATGATGGTACCATACAATCCTAGGTTCATCATAATCACGAAGATGGTTTCAACTATTCAAATTATTCACCTTGAAGTTTTGTTGGAACTTAGATAAATTAGAATGTGCATAATACTAGTATATGTAGCAAGTCTTGCCTTTCTCAAGAACTCACTCTATAGCAAGCTAGTTGAATAAAGAGAAGAGATCAATTACTCATGGTTTATAATAAGTGACTTTATGTACACCTTATTCTCTAAGGAATTAGACTATAAATTTAATAATATAGAAATTTGCAAAGAATTTAGAGACTGCATAAACAACCTAGGCATGAAAAACATTAGGCAATAAGGAAACCATTACACATGGAGTAATAAACAACTTGGAAGGAATTTCATGAGAAGGGAATTGGATAGGGTTATGGTAAATGATCATTGGATGGCTTCCTTTTAATTAAATAAGGTAGTGATTTATCACCTACTAATATCATACCATTATCTATTAAGATACACAATCTACAATATTAATAGAGTAAAATACCCCCTTTTAGATTTGCTAACTTCCTTATCAAGTTGAATGGCCATAATGAGTTAATCTCCAAGGGTATGGAGCCTAAGGTATATGGATATAAACAATTAAGAAGTTAAAGGAGGTAAATCAATCTTGAAAAGCTTTGTATAAGGATTTTATCATTAATGGAAAGATGGAGATAAATTAGGCTAAGCTCAACCTAAAAAAACTGCCAGTTTTATTTATATCAGTACTAAGCCCAATGAAGTAAATGCTCTTAACTAGTACATTTGAGCTCTTGATTATTAACAATCCCGCCTAAAACAATAAGCTAGATCACTATTGCTAAAGCTTAGTGATAAAGACTCAGCATTCTTCCATAAGACCTTGTTATATAAAAAGAACATCAATAAGATTACCCAATTGACTAAGGACAATGGAGAAATTTTTTTTTGAATAATTAAAATTGAAATAAGAAATTTTATTGTATTTTTAGAACATTTTGGGAACTCAATTTGATAGCCAATTCTCTAATTCAATGTTGAGTAGCTTTTGTACTTAGCAAATATTAAAGACATAGGCTAGGTGCTTAATGTAAGTCCTATGGCACCCAAGAGGGGGGGTGAATTGGGTATTAAAAACTT